>CAUJRU010004515.1:0-16031 GCA_963277665.1 Viscum album | reverse complement strand
TCCAACTTCTAAATCACTTCCCAAACTTACTTAGAAGAAACCGAGTGGTAGACAGGCATCCCCACAAGAGGAAGGCGGAGAGGAACCAGTGGGACATGATGGGGATCCGACACCCATCATTGAATTAACCAGCGCAGAGGGGTCTCCCCTTATGGCGGCTCCTGCAGCGGCCGGAACACTGGGGACAGATGCTCTGGATTCCTGTAAGTCTCATGCTTAACTACTAGTGCTTGGTGTCAAGTATGACCAGCGTATGCCCCGCGCAGTGATCTCAACACTGGAGGCACGTCAGGCTGCGGAGCCTAGGCCATCCGCGAGTGGACCAGCGGCGGACCATAGGTCGAGCATCCATAATGTTAGGGGGTCCCGTCAAACATGACCAGATCTCCGGAACGTTGGCCCAGGACAGTAGGCGGACCATAGGTCGAGCATCCATACTGTTAGTGGGTCTCGTCAAATGTGAAAGGAAATGAGGGTCCAAATAAGGGGGAACGCAAAGCGCGGGAGGTGGAGTGGTGGCTTGTTCGAACAGAGTCAAACACTCTCGATATTGCGCCACCAGGGCGAAGGTGCATTAGGCGAACGTACCAACCTGATCACGGGTCGTCCCAATTTCCAGGCAGGACCTCTTTGGCGAGAGAACTGCCGCTTCCCATCATTACCATGGGGCATCCCAAACATGCTCGGGGTAGATATCCTGATGACACCATTTCTCATGAAGTCGGGCCGAGGGGCCTACAATAAAGAAGGATGGTGTTCAGCTATCCCTGGGGATGGACCCAAGACGAAATGTCCTGGTGGTCCTACGTATCTCATAAGGATGATAATCAAGCTCACATAGTTCTGAAAATGCAGTTTAATGTCATGCTGGACAAAATACAGTTTAACATCATGTGGGACGGAATACAGTTTAACGTCATGCGGGACAGAATACAGTTTAACGCCATGAGGGACGAAACATGGATATTAGTTTTAGGTCTTAGAGCTCGGACCATAAGGATCTTAGTTTTAGGTATTAGAGCTCGGACCATGAGGATAGGGGAGAAACAGACACATGGCCAGGAGGCTACAAAACCCGACGTGAAGGAGGACCTAAGCCCTACTTAACATGTGTTCTCCGGGGAAACGCTCGAGTCGAGGTACTGAACACGGAAGTAGGCTGGACCCGCGGGGAAGTGCCCCAGGCGTTCCTACGTATCTCATAAGGATGAGAATCAAGCCACACGTAGTTCTGAAAGTGACATGGTAAGATACCAGTGCCAAGGATAAAGGGGGAGTGCGGGCGTGGCCCTTGCACTAAAAGAAGTGGCATTTGATAAATCTTGTTTTTCCTTTAGGGTGAGTGGTTTTTTTTTTGTGAAGCGACAGACCTAGAGTAGCAGGCCATGGTGTCGCCACAAGCATCAAGCCGTGATAGGTGTTGACAAATGGCATGGCATAAAACCAATACCCAACGGGATGTCCTCTACAGCGAGGTCACCACAATGCAGCGCCGTTTTTCGTCGTGCGGCTAGGACGATAATGTCACAGTTTAGGGTCGTGTTATAGGACCAACATCACAGTTTAAGGTCATCTAGTTTGGGCCAACATCACAGTTTAAGGTCATATGGTTTGGACCAACACCGCAGTTTAAGGTCATATGGTTTGGTCCAACAACACGGTTTAAGGTCATATGGTTTGGACCAACAGCACCGTTTAAGGTCATATGGTTTGGACCAACACCACAGTTTAAGGTCATATGGTTTTGACCAAAAGCACAGTTTAAGGTCATATGGTTTGGACCAACAGCACAGTTTAAGGTCATATGGTTTGCAACAACAGCACAGTTTAAGGTCATATTGTTCGGACCAATCGAGAGAGGAGCCTCGGGCAAAGGAGCCTACGAGGGTTTAACAATCAGGGTGGGGTAGCAGACGCTATCTCCCAGCTACACTGGGCCCGAAACGTAATTTCTGGGCGACTCCTCACTCCCCTAAGGGGATGAAGGTCAATCTGCACGCGACCCGCAAGGAAGAGACCCAAGCACATACTCTAGCGCTCAGACCATAGGAGCCCCGAGAGACACTGTTACGCAGCTCGGTCTGTCCGATGTGCGGGGGTGTACTGAGGGTTAGTACAAGGAGTGTCGAGATTCCACCTTGACACGGCTGGGCGGAACATGACATGAACCATTCCACCAACATTCAGGGCCTGGGGAACTGGAATGACGACTGAGGACTACTGTTGACCATGTTCGCAACACAGCATCCTGTCATGTTAGCCATGGAGACAAACAAATGAGCATCCACCGCTGACCATGTTCGCAACGCGGGATTTGTATCAATTTGTTGTCTGAAACCCTCCGGGGCGTTGGCCCATGACGGTAGGAGAGCCCTTGGGTGTTGTATCCAGACCGTTCGTGGGGGTCCCTCTGGGTATGAAAGATGACGGGGGCCCGAATGAAGGGGAACACGAAGCTTGGAAAGTGGATGGAACTTGCCTAAGTCGAATCTGGAACTCCAAGTTCTAGACCATAGTGCTTTGAGCACATCAGCAGACCACTGGAAAGGGTCAGAGGGCTCAGTCCGAGAGCGGCCAAGAGATGGCGGATCCCTGGGCAAAAGAGGGGGCGTAATACCAAACACCCTGGGCACCGTGAGATCGTGGGATCTCCTATGAGATGGGGCTGGACTCGACATCTAGGTGTTCAGGCGGTCCTACATATCTCATTAGGATGGGAATCAAGCCACACGTAGTTCTTGATATGCGTCTTTAAATGTCATTGGCCAGAGGAGGGATAAACCCTGAGGACAGGGTGCGCGGGGTGCAGCTATTGCAAACCCGACGTGAATGGTGACATAATCTCACACCACGCCACGCGCCCCTGTGATTGAAGTCCCAAAGGCGAAATAGACGCGACAACGGACCTCAAGCTGGACCCCAAAGATGAAAGGTCTGGGTGTTCCTATGTATCCCATTAGGATGGGAATCAAGCTAGACGTAGTTCTAGCAATATAGTTTAACGTCATGTTGGACGAAATATAGATATTAGTTTTAGGTCTTAGAACTCGGACCAAGAGGGAAGAAAGGGCGGAATTTGGTAACTCCTAGGCTGGACCCAAGACGAAATGTTCGGGCGGTCCTACGTATCTCATGAGGATGAGAATCAAGCCACACATAGTTCTTGACAATACAATTTATCATCATGTTGGACGGAATATAGATCTTAGTTTTAGGTCTTAGAAGTCGAACCAAGATGATCTTAGTTTTAGGTCATAGTGCTCGGACCATGGAGAGCCCACATGTAGGGCAGAGTGCAGTTTAAGGTCGTGCCGGACCATACAGTTTAAGGTCATGCGGGACCGTACAATTTAAGGTCATGTAGGACCATAACAGTTTAGGCAAAGTACTTCTTGAGGAACCTAGAGTCGGTGTGAGGAGTGATACTCTACCCATCCAGGGTCACCAGGGAATACCCACCATTGGGATAGACCTTGTGGACAATAAAAGGTCCCTCCCACTTGGGCTCCAACTTGGGTGGTTTCCTGCGGAGAATCATTGGCGCTCTGAGAGCCAACACCAGGTCACCTTGCAGGAAGGAGCGGAGGCGAACCTTTTTATCGAAAGCTCGATCCATCCTACTCTGATGCCTTTCCAGGTTATGTAGAGCGCGAAGCCTACTTTCGTCCAGCGCTTCCAATTCGGCTAGACGGATCTCAGCAACTCTGTCAGGCGCTTGCTGGTCGTAGACCACCGTGCGCAATGAGGGCAGTTGGACCTCGATGGGAAGGACGGCCTCAGCTCCGTACACCAGGGAATAAGGGGTCACCTGGGTGGAATTGCGAGTTGTTGTCCTATAAGCCCAGAGGGCATTGGGGAGAATGTCCGACCAACTTTTCCTATTCTGACCAACCATTTTTTTCAGAATGTTAGAGAGGGTTTTTTTAAACGCCTCCATCTGTCCATTCGCCTGCGCATGATAGCGGGAGGTGTGGTTCAAGCGAATGTTGTATTTGGCGTACAATCTCTTCAGCTCGGCCGCTCGGAAGTTGGTTACGTTGTCCGTGAGGATAGCATGAGGTATTCCAAACCGGTGAATGATATTGGAACTCACGAAGTCGGCGATAGAACCATCCTTGACTTCCCTAAATAGGGCTACCTCTTCCCACTTTGAGAAGAAATCTGTGGCGGTTAAGATGAACCAGCACTGGCGGGCCATCGCCGGCGGTAGGGCCCTACGACATCCAACCCCCAGACTGGAAAGGGCCAAGAATACTTAGTAGTATGGAGAGGCTCCAATGGCCGATGCACAAAGTTATCATGAACTTGGCATGCATGGCACCTCTTGGAGTACTCGATGCAGTCATGGATCATGGAGGGCCGGAAGTATCCTAGTCTCCGAATCTGGTGGGACAACTTCAACCCGGCCTGGTGGGCGCCACAGGAGCCAGCGTGTACCTCCTGCATGACCTGTGGGATCTCAACTCCTTGAAGACAACTGAGGAGAACACCATCAAACCCGCGGCTGTAGAGGAGCTTCTCACGACTGGGACCGCTTTGAAGGGTGAACTGCGGCGCGCGGCGCCAGATTCGTTCCCGCTCCGCTCGGTCCCTCGAAAGATTGTCGTGCCGGAGATATTCAACCAGATGTGTCCTCCAGTTAGGAACTGTCACGATCACCACGCCTGGAACCCCGGGGGGTCCCGACGCAGGGGCACCAGTGGTGAGATGGTTCACACGCGGGCCACGACTGCCCTCTGGGATAACAGGAGCAATGACTCTTTGGTGCGCCACGTGGAAGATTAGGTCATCCTTTGCGGGCTCTGCAAGTGATGTGGCCAGGCTGGCCAAAGCATCTGATCGACTGTTCTGCGACCGGGGAACGTGAACGACATCTGGTCAGGAGGGGAACTTAGCCATTAGATGGAGGGTGCACTCCAGCAACGGAACGAGTTCTGGCTTCCTGACAGCGTAGTCACTGTTAACCTGCTTTATGACTAGCTCAGAGTCCCCCTTTTACATACAGGTGGGGTACGTTAACCTGCAGAGCCAACTCGAGGCCAGTGATGAGGGCATGATATTCTGCCTCATTGTTGGTGCAGCCCTCTGATAATAAGAAAGAATATGGCAGCATGGCTTGCTCCGGGGTGATGAAGAAGATACCCATGCCCACTCTATTAAGCCTAGGATCGTTGAGCCTTCTACCAGTAGGGCTTCGGGAGGCGCCATCGAAGTGAATATGCCAGCATGGGGTGGCATGATCGACTGAGAGGATTGCCTCATCAGGAAATCCCACATTCAGCGGCTGGTCCGCAGAGGTTGGATAAGCAGCTAAGAAGTCTGCCAACGCTTGTCCTTTGACGGCCTTCTGAGATACGAACCTAATGTCGAACTGCTGGAGGATCACCGCCCAGCGTGCCAATCGACTGGTCAACATAGGCCGACTCAGGATGTATTTCAACGGGTCGACCCGAGAGACCAACTGTACCTCATGGTGCTGCAAGTTGTTCCACAATTTCAGCAAGGCAAATACGAGCGCCGGGAAGCTCTTCTCGGTGGGAGAATATCTAATCTCCGCGTCGAGGAGCATAAGGCTGAGGTAGTAGAGGATATTCTCTGTTCCCTTGTTTTTTTTTCTGGGCGAGAAGGGCGCCGAGGGATCGCTCCAGGGCGGTCACGTAAAGGACCAGCGGCCTTCCGGGAACGGGTGGAATCAGGACCGGAGGTTGAAGCAGATGCTGCTTGATTTCCTCAAAAGCGGTCTGGCACTCTTCATCCCACCCATAGGCAGCGCCTTTCTTCATGATCCAAGAGAAGGGCTTACACTTGCTGTCCAGATTCACAATAAATCGGCGTATATAGGCTAAGTGGCCTTGGAGGCCTCGAAGCTTCTAAATATTACTCAGGGGAGGCATCTGACTGATGGCCTTGATCTTCTCGGGGTCGATCTCGATACCTCGATACCTGACGATGAAGCCAAGAAACTTTTCGAAGGTGACCCTGAAGGCACACTTCAACAGGTTCATCTCCAAGTGACGAGAACGGAGCAAACCGAACACTTTCTCAAGGTCTCTGAGATGGTCCTAGAGCTAAAGAGATTTAACCACCAGGTCATCTACATATCACTCCACCAGTGTCCCGAGGATCGGCTTGAATATGCGGTGCATAGCCCGTTGATAGGTGGCACCGGTGTTCTTCAGGCCGAAGGGAATAACCCGATAGTACAAAGTGCCGTGGGGGGCCCTGAAGGCAGTGTACTCTTCATCCTCGGGGGCCATCCAGATTTGGTTATACCCGGAGTAACCATCCATGAAAGAGAGGGCTTGGAACCCGGTCATTGCGTCGATCAACAACTCTATAACGGGAAGGGGAAAGTCATCCTTTGGACAGTGGCGATTAAGATCGCGGAAGTCGATGCAGATCCTGATCTGCCCGTTCTTCTTCCTGACGGGCACAATGTTGGCTAGCCACCTGAGGTACTGGACTTCCCTGACTACGTTGTCCTTAATGAGCTTATCAACTTCGGCCTCAACCATGGCACCGTGAAAGGGGTGGATTTTTCTGGGAGGCTGCTTGAACCCGCGATGGTTTGCTGGGAGGCCAAGGCGGTGGACGGCTACCTGGGGATCTAGTCCCGGCATCTCGTCATAACTCCAGGAAAACACATCACGATTCTATTTAAGGAAGTCTATGTACCGTTGACATTCCTCGGGAGGCATAGAGGCGCTAACCAATGTGGGTCTCGGGTCCACCTCACTACTGAGGTTCACCTGTACGAGCTCGTCGACCATGGCGGAGATGCCCTCCTCGAAGGCAGTAGGATCATCTTCCATGTCTTTTTCTCCGCTTGGGGAAAGATAATCCACGGGGGGAGCCGTTTTGGGGCAGCTCGACCCTGATGGGGAGCTAGCACCGGCTTGGGCGGCCGAGGTCGTCACGACGGGAGGTTCATGCACCGTCGAGACTGTAGCGACAAAGACGGTTGATCCAATCCCATCTGGCCTACAGTCCAAGGGGCAACGCTTTACGACATCGAAGCAGTGGTGTCGCTTTGGCCTAAGCCGGTCGATCCCGGCTCGACGAAACATGCACGTATGACGCACCACTGTTGCCATAAGCCCAACGTCCCAATATCGTACGGGGGTAAGAGGCTCGGGGATCACCCGGACCTGGTTGGTGTAAGAGTACGAGGTGATTTCCCGCCGTCGCTTAGACCCGGAAATATGCATTCCTCTGGTACCCGAGACAACAAAGAACTCTCCCATATCAGGACTTGCAGCCTCCAACCGATGGATTGGGAAGACATATGCATCATCTAAACCTGCCCAGGGATCACTCGCGACATCGGCATGCTCAACCTCACCTGCCAGGATCTGCTTGTCCTTGCTCTGGTAATAATCTGCGTCCAGGTAACGAGATTCACAAGAGTCAAACGGGGACGTATCTCCTTGGAGCACACCCACTCGACCATTAAGGGAGTATTTGAGGCACTGATGGTATGATGAGGGAACTGCTGCGTGAAGATGGAGCCACAACCTGCCCATCAACGCGTTATAGGCAGTGTCCTGAGAGACATCCATGAATTCAGTATTGGAAATTAAGCCACTGAACTGGGTCTTCAGACGAATCATGCCAAGTGGAGTTTGCTCGGTCCTGTCATACCCCTGGATTCTAAGGTCGGAGGGAGTTAAATCATCCTCAGAGAACCCCAGTTTTCGCAGTGTCCGAGTTGGGATCAAGTTAATCCCAGAACCTGTGTCGACAAGACAGCGATGGACCTCCACGCCATTGAACTGGCCGGTGATGTACAGTGGGCGGATGTGCCCCTATATGGGAGGGTCTTCATCTTCACCGGAGAATGAGATAACCGCCTGACATTCGGCGTCCTCAATAACCTCGGTGTAGAAGGCTTCTGCGACCGCTACCTCCATTTCAAACTGGAGGGGGCTCTTCAGAGCCTCGACGAGCGCCTCATGCATTTTAGACGATAGGCAGAGGACCTCAAGGATGGAAAGCCTCGCCGGAATGCCGGCCAGATGTTTCAGGACATCATACTTTCGCGCCAAACGCGAGCTTCTGCTTACAGGAGGTCGCTCTGCGATTAGGGGCATGACGGGCGCTGCTGGCGGGACCGGTGACTGAATGGTACTAGGCACGTCCAGCTGTTCACTAGATGAATCCCGTCAGGTGGCTACCATGCTAGGACCGGAAGGCCGTAGTCGGCCAACGGCAGGGCTGGGCTTGTTGCGACGTGGGCAAGGCGATTCCGCCCGATCCAGCAACACGAACGGTGGTGGAAGGGAAACTTTTGTCACCGGATTAGGGAGCTGTGAGTGCTGCTCTCTATTCCGGGCCTACTGCCTGGTCTCGGTAGCGTGCACGGCCTGACTGGAGGTGACGACTGTCGTGCCCTGACGATTCACGTAGCCACGGCTCCGTCGACGTTGAAGACGGCTGGGGACATTGTGGGGATTCACCCGGCGCTCCTCGTTGTCGGGAGCCACGAAGGGATTTACCAACTCTACGGTGTTAACCGAAGAGTACCCCGGGCTCTCGGGGAGATTAACTCGGCGCTACTTGTCGTCGGGAGCCACAAAGGGATTTACCAACTCTACGGTGTTAACCGAAGCGTACCCCGGGCTCTCGGGGAGATTCACCCGATGCTCCTCGTCGTCGGGAGCCATGAAGGGATTTACCAACTCTACGGTGTTAACTGAAGCGTACCCCGGGCTCTCGGGGAGATTCATTCGGCGCTCCTCGTCTTCGGGATCCAAGAAGGGATTTACCAACTCTATGGTGTTAACCGAAGCGTACCCCAGGCTCTCGGTCGAGGAGTCATCAATTAACAGACGGGGTCTCGGAGGGATCCCCATTCCCGGGGGCATGAAATCGCCAAGCATGTGAGAAGATGACGGCAATGGCAGGGTGCGTTCTTCCTTATTGCGTCGCCGCCTGCTCTTCTGGGAAGAAGCAGGCTGGGACGACGAGGCCGAAGCAGCGCTCGCGGATTTTGAGGGCTCTGGCCGGTCCAGGCGGGCACGGATGATGCCATGGTCACGGGCGACCATCCTGCGGGCCATCCGGTCGTTATACTTTCGGAACCCATGGTCGGAAACCTGTTCCCACCCGTCCCCATCATCACTACTGCCATCTGATCCCACGAAGACACCTGCCACCTGTGCTGGGGCTGGGCCCAACCTGACTATGTTGTTTTCAATCTGGTCTTGGAGCCGGTCCTTGAACACATATCATTGTTGGATGGTGTGTCCCAGGAACCGGTGATAAGGGCAGTAGTCAGGGCGATCCGTGAGACACACCTCTTCTGGCTTCCGGCACTCAGGCAGCCGCACGATCCTCTGCTCCAAGGCGCTACGGAAATAACCGGGGACCTGGGCCTCATCAAATGAGTAAGCCTGATTCCTTCTTCCTGGAAAGGGGACACTTTGGGGCTGGCCATGGACAGGGTCCAGAGGAGCAGGCCAAGGAGGTGGAGCCATATTACCTCGCCTAGGTGGTGGTGGTGTGTTACGCGGAGGCGCCTGCCAATTTTGAGGCGGTCACTACTGGGCCGGAGGCTGTGGGGGTGGACCCCTATGAGCCTGCTGAGCTGGCCTCACCGGCAGCAACTCTAGCTGTCTGGGGTCCTCTATCTGCGCCACAGCAGCGAGCTCGGCTCTGGAGGATCTCCTTGTGGAGATCACATGAGGCAGCGGACGTGCCTGGCTGGCCTGTTGCCGGGCTTCTTCGAGGCGCTGATCCTTGTCCGAGAAGTCCCGGAACCCTCCAGGGTAATTCTGTGTGATCAGGGAAGGAACCAACTCCACCTTAACGTTCCCCACACACATTGTCAGTAATTGCTCCTAAGTTAGTGGCATGTCAACGGAGTACGTGAGCCCCTTCCACCAGGTGACGAAGTCTGCGACTCGCTCGTCGGGCCTTTGTTTGCACCTGAAGAGGTCTGCAATGTTCATCTTCCGGGTTGTGGAACTGAACTGGTATAGGAATTGTCGACGAAGTTCCTCCCACCTAGTTACTGATCCAACAGGGAGCTGGCTGTACCAAACGAACGCTGGTCCCTCCAGCGTCTAAACGAAGCACCGGAGCTTGGCAGCCTCCTGCTGCGCTGGAGTCCCCAATATAGGCCCGCACCTCGAGTTGAAGTGGGCCAAGTGCTGTGCTGGGTCTCCGGTCCCTTTAAAGGGGGAAAAGTGGGATTCCCAAATCCTGGCGGGGCCGGCATGTCATCCACCCATGCGGGGTACGGCATGACATCCGGTGGGATCGCCACCTGCCGAGTTTCCAGGGCCTCCAAGTGAGTGATGAGTACTTCCATCAGATCATCTAGATGGAGATTCTTGTCCTGACGGGGATCTCTAACCACAAGTGCATTTCCAGGCTCTTCGATACGATGGTCGTGCTCAGTGGCTCGGGGGGCAGCTGGCGGAGCGACTGCCGGAGCGGCAGGAGGAAACCGAGCAGGGTCTCCCTGGTTGCCTCGCTGCTCGGGAGGGTTCAGCAAAACATATCGCGCCCTCTTGCCATGGGCTCCAGTGTCTCCCCTGTCGGCAAACATGACACGGTTACGGTTGCCCGGGGGGATCTCAGCAAGGGGTAGACGCTCCTGCCCCTGCTGTCCTGGTCTGGGGTTGCCGTAGATAGGTTGCCGCTCTGCCATGCGTTCGTCCAGGAGTTCATCAACCAGCCTTTTTCTCTCAGCTAGCTGTTGGCGCAGCATGGCCTTCTCGGGATCTTCCTCTGCCTTCTGCACAGAGGCAGATGGGTCGGCGAGTTTGACAGACCTGAGGGGCTCTTTACCCTTGCCGATGTTTCGGCTGAGCGCCAGTGCCTCCGTGGGTACAAGAAGGCCTAGGAGGCTACTCTGTTGGCGAGTAATCCTCCCATATGGGTCTAGCAGCAGCCTGTCCTCAGGGAGGTGAGTGCCCGTTGAGGGGATCCACAATGTTTCCCTCATCTTAAGGTTATGCCATGTTGACTGCTACTGACCTTGGCAAAGTTCAATCAGGGATGCCCAGTGGATCGGGTTGCCGGCGGATCGCACAGAATAGGAGAGCAGCGTACTGCCCCCACCCGCGGACGTGCACGTGGGGGTGGCCTCCTCAATAACTCTACGGAGTACTTGAAAACTCAGGACGCATTGTTGCTGAAGGTCCTCGTGGAGGCCCAGCGACTCGGGGTGCCGGACCGCGGGGAGTGATGCTAGGTCAACCCGGCGGCTCTGCTCACCAATCTCCTCGATATGCACTTGGCTCCCGGGATAAGGCGCTAGCTGATGACAGAGGCAGGAGTGAGTAACCAGAAGAATCTGGTGGAAGCATTCAAACTCTCCCGGGGTGAGTGACTCTGGCACATCAAAACCCGATTCTGCGACCGACAAAAACTTCTCAGGGAAGTGTCCCGCTATAAGAACGCTCCAGAAGCTCCACGTCTCCGGTTCGGGGTCCGGAACTTTCCACCCCTTCTCGGCCACCGAGGAAAGTCAGGGAATTAGTAATGGCGCCGAGGCGGGCCGTCGGGGCGGTGGGCTGGCCGGTGGGGAATACGGTGAACAGGCCGATTGGCCGCCGATCCCCGAGGCATCCTCCCGAGGTTGCAGTGCCCTGGCCACCACGTCGCGATAGGATGGGCCGGTGGAGGGGCCTCCTGTCACAACGTCGGTGCTCGCCGAGGGTGTGTTGCCTCGCGATCCTTCCGTCAGTCCCCAGATGAGCTCCTCACCATCCCTAACAGGGGCGGGAGGTGCTTCTGAGGAGATCAGCGGCAACTGCGGGCTTGATCCCTGGCGGTACGCCAGGTTTTCATCCTCCTAAATATACCTTCGAAGGGAGGAGGGAATCATACGGATCTTGCATTCGGGGAGTACGAGACTGATGCGCCACGTCCCCATCCTTTCCCTCAACTCTAAAGGTTGGGGGGGAGGTTCTATCGTCGAGTTGTACTCTACCTCGGAATCCGAGAAATGGACTGGTCTGATTCCCATCCGGACTCCCCTGACATTCCTCTGACGGCGACGACGCCCGACCTTCCTTCCCCTGGGTAGTTCCTCAAGCTAAGGACGACTTCCGTCATTGGGTCCCCCAGCCACAATAGAGCTGGGGCAGAGGGGACCGAAGGCCGGGGTGTGAGAAGCACCGGGACAGATGTCGAAAGGGACATGGGGAGAACCTCCATGTGAGTGAGTGACTGGATACACAACGGCTCCATGATCACGACCGACGGTAGGGGGAGTGACCTCATACCCCATGCAGTGGGTGCTGGAAGGAGTCGTACCCGAAGCATAGCCGTCGCGAAGAAGCCTTCGGCTTCCCAGATCAGTGGCACGGGATGAGCCTTCATGGTGAGCAGCACTACCGCGGATTGTCCTGCAGTAGGTGCTGGAAGGAGTTGTACCCTAAGAATAGCCGTCGCGAAGAAGTCTTCGGCTTCCCAGATCGGTGGCACGGGATGAGCCTTCACGGTGAGCAGCAGTACCGCGGATTGTCCCGCAGTGGCCATTACCAGTGTCCGCAACCGGGAGTTTCGACCCAACCTGCCTGCAGGGTGGTCGGGGTTTCGATCCCAGTCGGGCACGCGGCTTCCCCTGCTCGACATGCGCAAGGATCTGGGAAGAGGAGTCAGCAGTGGCTGGGGCCACAATGGCTGCGAATGCTGGTGCCCCAGGACGAGCATTCTCCCCCACTCGCGCCCCACACTGGCGTCGAGTCAGATGGGACGGAGCCAGCGATGCGGGCATGAAGATTGCCTGCTCCTCGGCTCGGGGAGTCGGGCGGCGGCATCGACGCAGCCTAGCGGGGGTTCTTGCCGGTAACCCCTGTGATGGATCGCTGATCGGGGTGGACCCGGACATCCCACACCTCATTGGCGTAGGGGAGGGATGTGTCACAGCACTCCGGGGACATGCTCCCGAAGTGGTTGAACGTTGGCGTGGGGAGCGGCGGCTCCCTGTGCGGCCCTCGAGGGCGGCGATGGTGGGGAGGCACGACCGCCTCTAGATCCAAGCAGGCCATGCCCCTGGTGGGGATGATCCCTTCCTCGTCATACCTACGAACGAGGTTATTGATCACCCTCCGTTGGATGATTTCTGATGGGGAGAGGGGGCGCAAGAGCCTGGCTTCTACTGCGGTCGAAGTCGGAGCGACCGTGGGATAGGTGGGACCGCGCGGGGTAGCCGTGTCGGCACTACCCCTGCCCCTGCGCCAGTGGGCAGGTGGCGATCGAGCTCCGAATGCAGTGATCTGATTCCTGGAAACCGGGAGATGAACCCATTAGTATCAATATGAAAGGAGATCAAAAACCAAGGCCCAACATCATTCCATCTTCAGTGGTCAGCGAGAGGGAACCACGCTGACGATGTCACAGACCAGAGTAGTCAACGTCCTGACGGCCTCGACACCTGGCGGGTTTACATCCCGGTGAGGGTTACTCGGACCTGGTGACATGCTATTATTACGATGCTCTAACGGCTATCATTCCCCGTGCTGAGGAGAAGAGATTCACGTCGGGTTCACCATATTTTGTTTCCGACGCTTTCGTCGGGGCGCGCGCGTCCGTTCGCTGGGGAGGGTGCGCTGCTTGTGGCCCCACATCCCCGCTTTCCAAAGGCGGGCAACATCCGTTCCTTGTTCAGGGACGTCTACTCCTTGATCGAAACTGTGATGATGGGATGTCGGTTCTTTCTTCCATGGATTCCTCCTTGGAGGTCGTCACCTAGTCCGGGTCTCTCTCATAGATTTAAGATGGGTTTGTGAAGCTCATTCCTGGTGCCATATCTACATGGATTCCAGTTAATTACGTAGCTTCCGTCAAGACGCTCCAAGGGGTCTTGTCGGGACAGCAACCTACGATGAGGAGAATGGTAACGTTGGGGCATCGTCGGCATGTCTGTCTTTGGTCCCTCATCACAGGGCTTCTCGAGGGCGCGGAAGCCCGAGGCATCCCACATCGAATGTGGGGAATGTGTACCATCTGAGGTTTTCCTCAGCTTCCCATGTTTAACACGGGGTATGTCATGAGTTTAACGTCTTGCAGAGATGGATTGGGTTAAAGGGTCCCTAGGGGGAAAATCGATGTTGGGGCCAGCACGCGGGCGGCCTCTCGTATAACATGGAGTGGGAAAGGGTGGCATGATCTCACCAGGATGTGGCGGCCTGGGTAAGGATCAGGATGGATGGTGGGGTGAATCATGGGGCTTACGTTCTGAGACGACCCTAGAGGGGGGATACAGTTTAACGTCATGCGGGGCGGAATACAGTTTAACGTCATGCGGGACGCGATACAGTTTAACGTCATGCGGGACAAGGTACAGTTTAACGTCATACGGGACGCGAGATTTGGGGATTTTTCTCTAAGATAGCCCATGTTGGTCAGGGGACCGACATGGAGAGGTCGGCACGAATGGGTGGTGGGCTTGAACCTTGTGGAGGCTTCCTACGTACCAATCGTTAGCACGGATCAAAGTCCACGTAGTTCGATGGGATGGGGCTTACGCTCTAAGGTGGCCCATATGAGGATGTCATGGTCGATGCACACTCTAAGCCCACGTGATTCATGCTCGGTGTGGGAAACAAGAGGCACCAGGGACCAGAAGATCACGTCGCGAATGGTGCATCCGTGAGAGGCAGAATGGGGCTTACGCATTGAGCGGCCCAAAGAGGAAATAGGGGCTTACGCGTGGTTAGCGGACCATGGTGTCGGGGCTTACTCCAGGGTGGAGGCTCGTGGTGAGACATAGCGCAGTGGGAGAAGGACTCCACTGGCCTTGGCAGGGGGGAAGTACGAAGATGCACGGGTGCAATCATCCGTACGAAAGGTTAGGGGCTTACACTCTGAGGCAGCCCTTCCCCCGCGGACAAACGCCGCTCCGACATGGCGGATCTCATTCCATGTGAGGAAGAGTCCACTCCTGTGGAGACGTGTGGGCGTAAAAAATGTCCGAGTTGGGGGACCCTGCGTGCGAAGCACGGGGTCGGACCACAGTTTAACGTCTTGTGTTAAGGATGAGGTGCTTAGCAGTTTAACGTCCTACAGCTTGGACGAGGTGGGTTTTCTCCACACCCCTACGGCTTACATGCCCAACACCCTCTACCCCTTGTGAAAGGGAAGGCCTCGGCAAGGCCATGGGAAAGGGGGGCCGTAGGGCAAACCACTGGGGGGTCCATGTTAGCGTGGCTATGCGAAGAAGCAATAGCCGTTATCGTGCCTATGCGGAGAAGCATAAGGCAATGCAACGCAACAGGAAACACGGCCCAAGGGACCTTGAGGTTACTTCGCACGAGCCTGGAATGATGTGCGGGAAAACAACGCATGGAGTGCATGGACGGCAGGGGAGACATCAGGTGTTGGTGTAGGGGGCAGCCAAGGGGCATCAAGGTGAGGGGTCCTCGGCTCTGTGCGTGCAAAAGGGACGATTTGCGCGCAAAACACCGGGACGGCGCACAATTGGAGTAACGGAATTGCGCGCGAAGAGGGAATTACGTGCAATGTTTTGCGCGCAGGTCAGGGTATTGCGCGCACGGACCAGGGATTGCGTGCAAGTGGGGAAACTGAGGGAAGGGGCAAATTCACTGAAGCCGGTGGAGTTGCACGCAAAGGCGAACTCCGGGTCAAGGTTGCGTGGAATTTGGGATTACCTGGATGTTATCTTTCGCGCGGGGGGAGCCGAATTTCGCGCACGAGAGTCGCTTTGGATTCCTCAACCCCCAAACCGTTCGGGGTCACCTTATATTTATAGGCGACCTCCGGCGCGGAATCCAGGTGGCGTGCGAAGTTTTCTGCACCGGGAACCTCTTGCGCCCAAAATCTCACCGCGGAGAAACAGGGCGTGCAATTATTGAGTGCCTCACCGGTCCAATTCCGCGAATCCCGGGAGCACTTCGCGCGGAGAACATTTTTTGCGCGCGGATCCTCCTTTATGTCGCGTACCACTTCCCGGGCCTCCAGATCGGGCCTCGGATTCCGAATATGACTTCGCTTCGTCATTTCGAAACTTCCTCCGGGAGTTGCGGGCTTTTTTCGGCGTCAACAACATGTTATGT
>CAUJRU010004514.1:0-16031 GCA_963277665.1 Viscum album | reverse complement strand
GGGAGTACCATCAAAATGGTACTCTCACAATATTGTAAGTTTCAAGACAAACCCCCCAATATGTAAAGGACCTCCAGCCACCTCATCAGCCGCTGTCTGCACCCCAACCCAAGGCGACCCCTCTGGTCATATAAAACTATTTTAGGAACCTATCCTTGAAACGTGATAATGAGTACCTCCCTTATCTTACGAAGGTAGATGAATATAAGGCTATAAACTTTAACTCAACCACATAAGGGTCCTACTCATGGGCCCCCGCCAGGGATCGTCGTCACTGACACCAAATGACCATCCCTCCTCCCACCAAGGGGGGCCTTATCCTAAGGGAACCCGATAAAGTATAGAAGACTCAAGCCCATCGAGCTGCCCAGAGAGGGCAGAAAATATATAGTCAGAAAGACAATGTCATCATGGTTCATGGGGAACAACTATGTCATACTAACGCAGAGGCACTCAAAGGGAAGACACACCACTTTAACCCCTCCACCCAAGCCCACCAGATAAATAGGGTGGCGAAATATGAGCACATGCACATTCTTGCATGTGCTCTCTGGTCCCTATGTGCCGATAGAGTGAAAAACAATAGGCAGATGCAGATATCTGCCGATGCACAATAATCCCGCCATCTAAATAAGCCGGCAACCAGCGATACGCAGATATATATACATGATGACACATTTCAACCCTCCCATCCAAATAGGGTAGCATCCAACTATATGCATGCAAAAAAACCTTCGGATGCCTATAAATCTGATCTTCCAAATTGGGTGGAAACCAAATATGAGGAGATTCAAATTTCTGCAGATGCATACAAATCCTGTGAGAAAAATACACCAGCAAGAGGGTAGATGAAAATTACTAATCGTGAATATGAAGCCCACCAGTCAAATACAATGGAAACTGGAGAAGAAAATTGGTGATAGATTCGTTCATCTGCCTTGGAAAAAGAGAAATGCATGTACCTACTGGGAACTCATGGAGGACTGGAGTAGGCACAAATTCCTACCTCGATATAAGAACGGGCCTTAATACCCGTTCTAGCCATAGATATTTCCTAGCACATCCTGGAAATGATATAAGATCAGATGTCAATTCCAGACCATATCCTCAAAAATTTCCAAGATATCATTACATCAGTAGAAAAGGTGAGAAATCACACCAACAACCTGATTTCCTTGAATGTAATGACTCACTTGAAAAATGATTTAGTCACTCAGAAGTAGTTATGCATCCCTGATACAGTCTAGGAGGGTGAATGAAAATATCCCACATCACACGAACAACAAGATCGAGAAAAAATACTTGTTCCATCTAGGGGACACTGGTTCAATGTGGTGGCTACTCTAGGGCATGCAAATATTCTTTGAAAAACATAAAATTTCCATTCTTGTATCCCTATGACATCATGGGACCTAATAAAATAAGGGACCTTATATGAAGGCAATTACCAACAGAAGATGGTCCCTGATACCTACAAGAGAGAGCTTTGAAATGAAATTCTACAAAGGCAACCAAAAATTGAAGAGCACATACATGATCCTTCTCTACTAGATGCTAGGGTACATGACTCCCTCCAAAATATATCAACAAAAGCTCAAGACCCTATTATTCCATTAACAAATTATGGAATTGGTAGTAGAAGTTGTGAAGGACCTCCCTGCAATATCGCTACGAGCAGATCTATAGGTCCTCCATAGAGAACCCACGGGGGATCACGCAGTGGGAAAATAACAATCGATCATGAGATCCTATATCCTGATGTGTGTCTGGGTAGACCACCCCTCGTCCTGATAATCAGATAGCAAGAAGGTCCACCCCTTGCTGTCATCCACCCTGATGGTGCTCCCTAGGGTCTACACTGTAAATATGGTTCCACCAATAGTCGTACATCAAGTCACGATGGTAGTCCTCACCATGATGACAATCATTGAGAAGTCCCTACTAGAAATGGAAGATGATGTGAAGTTCCTCCCCATAGTAACACCAAGAAACGAGCACGTCCTCCCCTCATTACAATACATCCCGAAGGCCCTTCCTGAGATGTGCACTATTGAAATTCTCCCTCCAGCCAGGTATCAAGTCATGATGGTAGTCATCACCATTATAACAGTCATTGAGAATGACCTCCCCACAATGGAAGTTGCAGTGAAGGTCCTCACCATAGTATCATCAAGCTGTATGAAGGTCCTACCCTCATTGATGCCCACCCCTAAATGACCTCCACAGGGTATATGTAGAAAATAAAATTCTTGCGGTCGAGCATCAAGATGAAATAGTATCCCTTTCCATTGAAGAACCAATTGCAATGGTCCTCCCCACAACCAAAATTCACACTAACAAGAACGTCCTCCCATTGCTAAAACAAATGTGAGAAATCCCTCCTATACTGAGGTGCTCAGAAAGATGAAGTCAGACATATCAGACACTCTGCCTGTAATGAGTGATATTCTTTCTCAACCATAGGATGGATTGTGGACACACTCATCTTTTGAGCCACCCCCACACTGTTCACATATCAATGAGGCCTCACCAGCCCAGTTGCTGGAACAAAATCATTAATGAATAGTAGAGCGAGTCATATCAAGTGGAGGATCCCCTAAAAGAAAAACAATAGGATATGCTGTTTGTGATAAGGCAACTAGCTAGGGATAACATAGAAGTGATGTGTTGGACTATTTCAACTTCTCACTTCGACATACCAGGAGAGTTGTCGGGGGAGTACACACATGACATTCGACTCAATATATGGATGATTCATCAACCACTGAATGAAACATTCATGCCCTATGAAGGGTATGAAGACCATTTTAATATGATGGGGGAGCTTCACCTTCTAATCGAGTTAGAATCCCTCCCATCCGCACGACAGCCACAATCAAAAAGGAGAATGAAAAACCTTGAACAATCTTTTCTCTATGCACTATATAAGTTGTGTCGCTTCATAGAAAAAACCTCAGCTGGAGTTCACATTCATGGATGGGGAGAACATGGAGCCCAACACATCACCTCACATCCCGTCTAGAAGCCCCCTTGGAAATGAAATCTTGTAATGTCATCGCCCAAGGGCAGAAATCATGTGGAACCACTACTTATGAAAGATAAGATTCAAAAAAAAACCGTCCTAGAGTAAGTCTCCAAAATGTCAGTTCTGAAGTGATCAAGGCATCAAACATCTTCTCATCCTGGAAACCAATAACATCAAGAAGGCTTGTTGATTAAGGGAATCCAACCAACAAGCAGTTCTCATGTTTTCAAAAGTCTGTTGACTCCATGAATTCCCCATTCCATACTCTTCTCACACCCACATGAGAGTATATGAGATCAAAAATGTAGAAATTTATGCATCCACAGTCATAATATAGGAAAAAACATAGCCCAAAGAAATCAGGGAATTTTTAAATCAAAATTCTTGTGTAAGACCAACTAATCTAGGACATAGAACACAAATGGAAGAATTAGAACAACCACATCCCGCAGTGCTGGGGGAATTTTTACCTCAATTCCCCACATAATGGACATCAGTCTTCCACTGTCTAGGAAGAATAATGGATAGAGGAATTACATGTTCCAACTTTTCTCGTGGTTCACACCATTCAAGTAAAAGATACTTCACGAGGTTATATTCGGGCTCCCTTCATGTTTATATTCACTAAGAAACACAAAAAATACTGCATAATGGAAGGATACAATTAAACAAAGGATTCATAAATAGTTCATACAATTCAGCACCAGGAACACCATCCCCAATTCAGGGGTCCTCAGTGAACATGGTAAATTTCTGTCCTAAGGATCTCACAGGAAGTGGAATAGAGGTAGGGGACAAAAAGGAATATGGTTCCCTCTCAGAGGTATCCCACACCGAGCTTGATGGTGTACATAATGGAAACTAGAGAGTGACCCTATATTTTGGCACGCCCTCAGTTAATCCCTCGCTACCTCCCCTGCGAAACCCAAACAAGGAGAATAATAAATCAAAAGTTGTCTATGAACCGACTCCTCCTCCAGCTGATAATGTTTCCCTCACTCTCGAAGAATGGTTCTCCATGTACGAGGAATAAATGAGAGAGCTCAGGAAAATCAACGCCGAGCAACGTCGAGGGAGCTACCTTTTCGGATATTCTCCCCTTGCGGAATGTCAATAGGTTCCCCCAAAAGTGGTTCCCATAAAATATGAACATATCACGATGAATGAAAATAAGGTAGGAGGTCCGTCCAACCCAAATCCATAAGGACATCATGAATTACCCCCACATGGAAATAGGCTAGAATATATTCAGGTAAACCCACAAATGCTACCTCTGACTGGGTATCGACCCCAAATCCCAGTAGCACCATCATTCCCAATTTTGTCCCTTGAAGCACTATCCCACGATCAAGCCTGATAGGGCATGCATCAAGGGATCATGAATAATGTTGAGCAGCTAACGGATTGAATAGAATCCTTGGAGGGGAACCATGCTCCAATACAACCAGATCACAAACCCTACTCTGACAGGGTGAGAAATGTTCCACTGTGGCTGAATTTTGAAAACCACATATTCCCAGTATTTAATGGCTCATTGGACCTTGAATAATATTTAATTCACTATGACTCTTATTGTGACCCCATTATGGGTACTAAATACTATCAAGACTCAGTCATACTTAGGTGCTTTGTATGAACCCTGTAGGGCTTGTCTTTCATTTGGTATACTAGCCTCCAAGCCAAATCAATCACATGATGGGAGGACCACCAACAACAGTTTCTCTTCTAGTTCAGCTCAACGCTGCCTAAGACAATGGTCAATGATCTCATGAACTGTAAGCATTCATAGAATGAAAGTGTCTCAGAATTTATTTCTAGATGGAAAGGTCTAAATTATTCTCTTAACAGGCTGCTCCCCCTGGATGAGATGCTTGCTATGTGCATCGATAACCTCCGTGATGAATTGAGAATACTGCTAATCCAAGTAAAATACACAAGTGGGTTCAAATATTTCTTTTACATTTACCAAATGATAGAGGAATCCTTGAAATGGAACAAACATAAGTCCCATGTTTCCCATAAGCCCTTGGGAAATGAATGGGAAAGGATGAAGGGGCATCCAACTTGCTTAAACCACCCCAGCACCAGATCTAGCTGTGAGCCACCCACTGAACTGTGTGGGAACCCTGAGATTCCAATAAACACACCCTCCTCAGCAGGATGAGAGATGAGGTGATAACCAAAATCACTTTAAAGATTGAGGAAATAAGGTCTATTCATTCCAATACGACTAGGTTCGCAACTATTTTATATCGTCCATGAATTGAAACCAGCTCTAGCTACTCGAGTGAAAGTGAGATGATGAATTGGGTTTTGAACACCATCCAAGTTACTATCCCTATCACTAGATACTGTGGCACACAATCTAGGAATGATTCATTTTCAAGGATCTCCTACAGACGAAGGTGGATTATAACCAAGGAAAATTGGGCATGACACCCATACAAGTGGCGTGTGTTTCCACCTCAGAATTGATAGTAAAAGAGTAATCGAAAATAGTTCTAGTAATAAAGAGAAAAAGTATGAAAAATGGATGACTTCGATGACCATCAACTGATTTCCTGGAATCCTCATGGTGTAGTTGAAACAACCACCTGTGCCCCCAAAATCTCCTGATGCAACACAACCATCCTCTGCATCCCTCCGACCCTCTAATGGCTGGAAGGGAAGAATGCAAGAGAAATAAGATGAGCTGACACTAAATCCAGAGTCATTATTGAATCTTTAGGATATCATTCCAATAGACTTAGCATAATGGATTCCTCCTTTCAAAATCGTACAATGGGCACCGCCCCACCAAATAATTCCATTAGAAGAAGACTGTTAGACAGAAACAGTGTCTAATAAAAAATTGATCTTTGGCTCCATTATTGTCATTCACTTGATGGACCCCTTCTCAGATAGATACTATGACCATGAATCCAAATTTCCCATGCCCAAATAGAGAGATGAAGGAAGTGGCAGTAGAGGCACGAGGTTTGCTCAAAGGCATGACCGTGGCAGGAGTCAAATTACCAACCATATCCCTAGTCAAACAATTATCATCGTAGAAACTCAAAGACAGACCCTATGGTAGAAACAACAAGAAATAGAGTGCTCCTCCACCCTCATCAGAAGAAATCCAATCCCAATTATCATGGAGTATCCATCAGGGGAGGAAAAAGTATCAAATATCCCATGGAATACAGGTGGACCAGTTAGGACAAACCCAGAAAATTCCATAGCACCACCAACCCCATTAAAAAGAATGCCTCCATCATATTCTCTACCTCTCCACACTTGCGAAGGAGACTTTATGACAAATACTTGTTTCCCACACCGAGTATAACTCTTTTTAGCTTAGGATAAGTGTTAAGGATTCCAATATGAAAACAAATTGTAAAGAGGTAAAGTGGACCCAACATCCATAATGAATGAATCAAAATTATCCCTGTATGTTATCCAAGCCAGATCATTGCAGGGAACATTGAGAACTATGTATGGATTGATTCCTCCACTTATAGGATACGTAGTGACACCTGGATTTGGTATCCTGGTCTAGAAATTGCCATCATCAAAAGAGAAATGCCCTTAAATTTCCTTACATATTGAGAAAGTATCTGTAATGAATATATAGAACTACATACGACTTCATTCATTCCTTTATTGGATACGTAGTGATACCCGAATTCAACATACAAGCCCAACCACCTATATATGAAAGTAAAATTCCCCCACACATTCTTACACATGGACCTAGCTAGACCGGTATAGGGAACATTCCGAACTATGTCTGGCTTGATTTTTTCCCTCGTAGGATAAGTAGTGATGCCCAGACTTGGCATCCTGGCCTAGCCCCATAGTTTTAAAAATGCCCCTTTTTTCCATGAATGGATCATACTTGTCGAGGAGTCCATGATGGGTACTGATGGCATGATAATAGAATGTGAATTTCTTTAAGGGTCTTCTGTGGTTAAGTCCTCATTGTTATGAGATCCCACACATGCACCTAGTCATGAAAAGTCAAGAGATCCTACTCCCCCTACAAATACCAGGTATACCTATGTGGATGCCCCGGTAGTGCATAGTAAATCATGTTCTGGGTATTCCGTACGTTCCAAGACACATCATTACTATTGGAAAAACACTGTAATTCAGGAAAAATTGGGTCCCCATAATCATTCAAGGACATCTAAGATGAAAGGATAGTGTCTTGAATACCCCTTTGATTGAATATGCACATTATGCCCTAGTGGCTCCGCATATGTTTCCCAATAAAATGGATTTCAATCAAAGGAAAATTCACCCCTAGGAGAGTTCTCTCCTATCCCAGTATGCCCAAAAGCATCCAAGCCTAATGTCATCCATCTTAATTATAGATTTTCCCAGAACTATGGTTTACACCTTCTATCATCGCTCATGTCTATGTAACGTTGGAACATCCCGATTTTGATTAACCAAAAACCATTAAAGATCATTATGACATCATAATCGCCCCCACTGCATGAATCCAAACTATATAGAAACATATATTAACCACGTGATATTATACTGAAAGGAAAAAATTATCCTTCTTGTACAACATTAAAACTTTATAAAAATGGTTTAAGTACAAAGTTCCCACCAATATTGATTTTTCTATTCTCATGAAATGACCCAAAATCCTTGTAATCCCTTGTTTCTCATACCGAGAAGAGCTCACATGATCATAGGGATCATAGAAAGAGATACACCGTGACATTATAGAAAAACAACCCATTAATTTGGACATAGGAACACTACCATAAAAAGGTCATATCGTAGTTCCCTCCATCAAGAGGAACCCCACATCCTGGCCATGTGACATTAAATGACATAGTAATCCAGAGATGGAATTAATGTATCACCCTATGTATAAGTCATATCTACGTGAGGGACACCTGATTCCATGAATATGATCCCAAACATCCCCAATATGCCCAGATACACTCCTACCTTACCCCAAACTCCGTACTCTGAGCGATCTTGAATCCCCATAACCCTACAAAGCCATCTGAGACAAAAGGCATGTGTCCTACGGACACCTTTGATTGACTATTCACATCATTCCCTAGAGGCTTTGCATATGTTACCACAAAAATTGCAGTCAACAAATGAAAAAATCATCCCCCAAAGAGTCTTATCCTTTATTAGTATGTGCAAGGGATTCAAAGCCTCAATTCCTCCCTCTTGATTCAAGGGCCCCCAAATTCATGGATTACATTTTTTACCATGCAAATATCTTGGATATATTTGAAGAAATGGGCCCGATTCATCTCTAGTCCCTTAGAAGGTTTCTAAAGATACCCCATCTATATGCATGAAGATGAGCCACATGTAAAGGAAGAGTTCCACCACTCATTTCTGGGTTTCACATGAACAAGTTCATCTAAAAATACCTCTCCTTATATTCATGTTCACCCCACATAAAAGGTCACAAACTATATTCTGATTGTTCCAAATATCCAGAATATGCCAAAGGATATTGAAGATGGATGGCCGGTGTCCTGTGGACACCTTTGTTTGACTATTCATATCATGCTTTGGAGGGTCTGCATACTTTTCCCACAAAAATGGCCATCAATCAATGGAAATTTCATCCCCTGGAGAGTCCTTTCAACCTTCTGTACACTCAAATGACATTCATGTCCTATCACACCATGGATTTGGAAAACTCCTAGATAATGTATTATAAACATTCTTCTTTTCAAGTGACCATAATGTCAACATTACTACTAACTGAACTGATCATTCACCAGCTCTCCCTCATGTTGGTAAAAACCATTGGGGATCATTTTTTTTATTTAGAGCCAACACAAATGTCTCTGATATTTTTAAACTCCTCTACTTAGGCTAGTCATTCACTGTGGCTCCAGACATCAATGTTATTTCAAAAAGTTGCAAATCTGACCAGGCCATCAGAGATGGAGAGCTAAGGTCATGTGGATGACATTGCTAGACTATTCACATCCTACACTAGAGTCTTTTCATATGTTTCCCACAAAAATGGCCATCAATTAAAGGAAAATTCATTATCAGGAGAGTGATTTCAAACCTCCATATGCCTAAAATGGCTCCCAAGCCTCTGGCATGTCTAAATTCACAAGTTTAGGGTCATGAAAAATCCCAAATCAATGTCTGAAAGATATTAGAACATTCTAGGCTGATGACCTCGAATTGGGGACTTCTCCCCATTAATCTTTGTCAAAGATGTTTGACCTAAAACATTAGAAATAAGTTTGACTGGCATGACAGTGAACAACCGGCAGGAAAATACACCATACTTACTGGAGAAAAATCCATAGAAGGCACCTCTGGGTAAATGACATATATCGATTCGTTAAAAAATAAATAAAACATTGAGCCATTAAAAAAAGAATAAATTTAGTTAGGTCGAAAACCCATAGAGGGAGGCCTAAGAAAAAATCAAGTTATGCTTGCTAAGACCATGACAAGAAGGAATAATCCAAAGATTGGGTAATAATGAAAAAGATACAAAAGTTCTTGAGGTATTCCCTGAAACCTCAAAAATAGTGGAACTGGGCTCGCTAAGTCCCTTGGCTCAATAAAAAATTAGTGCATAATCTTACCATTACTGTCAAGACCGCTTCTATATAAAAATAACCTCCTCTTAGTTCTAATTGGACCCCATTCATGTGTGGGGCATTCTTAGGGTCTCGAAAATACGGAAAAGGGAAGGTAAATAGTATCACATGTACAACAAGGAAAATGGATTCAAATTGGATTAAAAATATAAAATGAAATGTGAAGAAACCAAACTTGGTAAAGGAATTTGGTGTGACCGTGTATTGATTATCAAGAATGGTTTGTGGAAGGCATAAAATCTTGAACCATCAGTATGGGGATGGTCTATAGTACGTTGTCCCTTGAGGTGTTGGCCAATTAATGAAAATGTATTTGGTGAATTTCAACCTTCAAACCGAAGCCACCATGAACTCTTTTTGCTGGTAAAAATCTGATAGAAGTACCCCCAACAATCCATCCCAACGAACTGAGTAGTTCTTCGATGAGGAGTAGTTGGTAGTGCCCTGAAAATTGCAAATCCAAATATCATAGTTGGCCAAGTCATCATGGGGCCATATTTCCTCCATGTGCATCCGGATAAGGTGACACACATACTACAGATTCATATTCCCCTTAACTCTATAAATGCACTACCAGGGGTATTGAAAATAGGATAGAGACGAAGTGGGGGAGATATCGGTGATGGGTGAAAAGTTGATGGAGAAAATAGAGGGTTTAGGAGAAATTTATCCCACACCCAAGGTAGTTCACGAGACTACATCTAACATCTGAAACGGATTGCGAAATCCATACCGTGAAACATATGCAAAAAGTAATTGACAAAGGTCCTCCTTGCGAACATTATTTTGAAGAACCTCCACAGAAAACCAACAAAGCAAAAAAAATGTATAATAAAAATGGTTTGTGAATGACCATATGTAGAAAATTATTGCAAATGCCCATATGTGGAATGTGGTTCATGGACACCCATATGTGGAAGATAGTATGCAAACCCCTTATATAGAAGAAAGTTTGTGGAAAGATCCTTCATATGTCATCATATGTGGCCCACTCCTCCGCTTACTATCCTATGTAGCTACCTGATATGCGGCCAACTCCTATGCAACCAGCTCTTATGTGGACACCCTATGTGGTATACCATTTGTGCCCAACGATGCGTACCGTGGGGGTTGCGCCCCCACACACCCACTTGGGATAACTACTGAGATGTGGTCCCAACCCTTCAGGCTGGTCCCATTCACTTCTTTCACTGACCCCCATGAAAAATGGAGAGTCGCACCACAAAAGTTTTGGGCCAGGTCAATGACATTTTTGAATGCGTCCTTATGTCGCCCAAACATTTGTCCCTTAACATACCACAAGAAGATACATTCCTCATGAACCTCCCAAAAATCCCTATAACAACCCTCATATACTAGGATGACCCAAAACTATATGGAAAATCATAGTATGAATGTTTCTTCCATGCCCAGAAAAATCATTTCCATCCATCAAACTCTGTGTCTCTATTGATTTCAGATCTTCATGAATATTCATGGCCATCCGAAAAGGAAGGATCGTGTCCTACGGACACCTCATATGTACAATGCACATCATTCCCTAGTGGATCTGTATATATTTTCCACAAAGATGGCCCTCAACTAGAGGAAAATTCCTCCTCAGGAGATTCCAATCTTACCTCTGTATGCCTCAATGGGTCCTATGCCTCATATCATTTCTTGTGATATGAGAATCCCTAAATTAATGGTTTACATTTTCTTTCCCTCTCATATTCGAGGCATTCTAGAACATCCAAACCCTATTAACATATAGTTAATAATGTCTCCTTCAATATGATCAAAACTCTACGAAATTAAACTAGGAGTTATCATCCATACCACATGATTGTAAACTATTCGGTAATAGTCCAATTCACATACTGTTAAAATGTGATGAAATTTTCAAAGGTATATGAATTTAAATTGTACCATGGTGGGTGATTTTATATGTTCATAAACATCCATGGCCATTAGGATAGGTAATGCTAGTGTCCTGAGGACTCCTCTGCTTGACTATGCACATCATGACCCGGTCGCTCTGCATATATTGCCCACAAAAATGGCCAGTCTAAAAAGAAAAATTTATCTTTAGAAGTGTCCTTTCCTCCCTCTATATGCCTCAATAGTTTCCATTCCTGATATCATTTCACATTATCTGAGATCCTCTAGAATCATGGTTTGCATGTTCTTTACCTCTCATGCTCAAGGCATGTGAGAACATCCCAACCTGATTATACGCCATTTCATCATCGTCCGAGATATAATACATTAAAATATAGTGTACTTGGTGATTTCATATTTTCAGAAGCATACACGACTATCAGATGAAGAAGTCTAGTGTCCGGAGAACACCTCTTCTTGACTAGGAACATCATGCCCTGGTGGCTCAAAATACTTTTCCCACAAAAACATCCGTCTACCAAAGGAAAATTCATCCTTATGAGATTCATTTCCTACCTCTGTATGCCTAAATGTCTTCCATGCCTCATATCATTTCTCCTGATCCGAGATCCTCTAGAATTGTGGTTTACATGTTCCTTCCCTCTCTTTCTTGAGGTATTTCAAAACAACACAACACGATTATCCTCTAGTAAATCATTTTCCAAACTCTATGACCTTAAAATATAAGTTATCATCCTAACTAAATGACGTTAAACTATGATACCATTATCCGAGATATATGAAATTAAACTATAGTATACCAGGTGATTCTAGATCTTCATAAACCTCTATGGATAACAGAAGAGGAAGTCCAGTGTCCTGAGGCCACATTTTTTTTAAATGAACAGCAGTCTTAAGTGTCTCTGTAAATGATGCCTATAATATGACCATTAACCAAAGGAAAATTCATCCTATCATACCTCTGTATTCCTCAATGTCTCCCATTCCTCATATCATTTCTCTTGATCCAAAATCCTCCATAATCATGATTGACACATTCTTCCCCTCTCACGTTCAAGGCATGTCGGAACATCCAAACATGATTTTCCTCCAGTTAATCATTGTTTATATAGTATGTGGTTCTCATCGCCTTCCCCAACACTACAAGACCCCAAATATTCCTATCCACATGATGTTAAACTCTGATTTCATCATCCAAGATATATGACTTTAAACTATAGTATACCTGATATGAAGTTCTGGGGCCCTCCTATTGAGGTAAGTCCACAACCATCCTAGGCCGAGATGCGTGAACTTTAATGTCATATAACTTAAAGGATCCATTGCTCCATGCCCCTTCCCACCATCGCCCTGGACTCTTTAGACATGAGCTCTCCCTCCCCCGCCAATAGGGTAGGAGGCATGTGCATTGTTGAAGCTTTCACATCCTCTTATTTATCACACCAAGCATGAATCACGTGGGATTAGAGGTTTGTGACCATTACAATATCCACACAATATAAACAAAAAGAACTTTGATTCTTGACCAAATCAGGATACATAGGATTCCAATCAAAAGTCCTACGCTGAAAAGGGTTCCAACCCAAGAGGATCCACCCAACCGTGTCTCTCAAATGGGATCCTCCCATGCGTAATCCCCACACAATCTGAACTACATGGGTTCTGATTCCCCTCTTGATGATACATAGGAAACCCATCTTATGGGTCCAATCCCAACCTCATGTCACCTTCTGTCCCCCCTGGATGATGTTAAATTACAGAGCGCCTTCTAATATGGCTCGTGTCAATACTACCTCCGTAGCATAAAAAATATGCATACCTACGATGATTTTTTCAAACCAGCGGTATCCCATGGACACACTCTTCTGGAATGAACCAAGGATTCATGAACATATAAACATGACATAAATATATTAGAGGGTCCCGAAACATGTGAAAATCTTTCCCCGGATGGGTGCGGTGAGCCTGACCTCCCATCCCCTCGACTAATGGAGTCTTTAAGTGTCGTTGGACAAATATTCAACCAACGAGTGACTGCCTTTGGAAATAAGGTCCGTGAATCATGGTTACCAGGGCTATCAATAGTTCTTGGCTCCATGAATAAACTAGTTGGATACCATAAGAGGAAACTATATCTGAGAAGGACCGATTTCAAATGTACTTTACCCTATGAAATCACCCGCCATGGATCATTTGAATATATTGTATCTTTCACAATATGGAAAGGATAACTTGTGAAATATTCAAGGGGACAAACCAAAATTTTTAATAGGATACTGATGATGAATGGGTTTAAATAAAAAAAATTATTAATTCGGCAAGAACCCGTCCCCATAAGAAATTGGACAAGTGATGATCCTCCTGGGACCATTTCTACACCACCTGAAACGCGCCACCTCAGAGGTGGAACACTTATAATCCATTATTGCATGATGTTTTTATCATATTGTTGGTGCCAAAAATATGGCCCGAAAGGAAGGAACGAAAAAGACAGTCGGCGCGCTGCCTCGCGAAGCACAGCCGCGAAGCCCCACCGCGAAGCGCCCCAACCTTGGCGGCCCCGCGAAGCTCCGGAGGTGTTAATCCTCCGCGGACCGGTTTGACGTTCGCGAGGCGCCGCGAAGCTCCGGAGGCGGTAATCCTCCGCGAACCCGTTTGACGTTCGCAATCCGCCGTGAAGCCCCGAAGGCGGCGCGCGAGCCCTGCTTCGCGGCGCCCCTTCCCTATAAATACTCGACTCCCCCCGAGTCCACGGGACGGACAATCCGACTCTTCGGCTTCTCCTCTCCCGAATCGCGAAGCACGCTTTGCCCCGGGAATCATGAGCTCCGTGAGGTATTCCTACTTCGCGAGACGACTCTGATTTGTTTCGTTTTGAGCCCCTCTTCCGAGAGGGATTCCCTTCGCGATGCTCAAGGGCTTTCGCAAAGGAAGGGGATTCCCAAGGGCACCCGGGCAGCCGCGGAGCACTTGTGCTTCGCGAAACACCCATCCCATGCTAGTAATCCCTATGCCAAGGCAGGATAACTATGCATCGCGAAGCACATTGCTTGGCAGGACCCTGCTTCGCGAACCACTCCTTCTTCGCGAGGCATTGCTCCGCGAACACTGTTCCGCTTCGCGAAGCACCTCCCACTTCCACCTATGCCCCATGCTAAGGCCAAGGCACCCCACTTCGCAAAGCACACTCCTCTGCTTAGCGATTCCTCTTTCCGTGCGACCCTCCAGGTTCGCACGATGTGATTTCAAAGTCCCATGGACAACACCTCCCGTAGCGTTGCTTCGCCCAATGCTCCTTCACATAGGCACGCTAACGGCTATTGCTTCTTCGCATAGCCACACTAACGTGGACCCCTCGATGGTTCCTCTCACCACCCCCCTTTACCATGGCCTTACCGACACCTTCCCTTCACCAAGGACCAGAGGGTACCGGTTATGTAAGCCCTAGGGGTGTGGAGTGAACCCACCTCATCCGAGCTGCAGGACGTTAAACTGCCAAGCACCACGTCCTCAACACATGATGTTAAACTGTGACCCAACCTCGTCTCCCTCACGAAGGGTCCCCCCAGCTCGAGCATTCATTACACCGCTCGTCTCCACGGGAATGGAACTCTTCCGCACATGGAATAAGATCCTCCTTGTTGGAGTGGTGTATGTTCGCAGGGGAAGGGTCGCCTCAGAGCGTAAATCCCTAACCTTCGGTACGGATTATTGCACCCGTGCATCTCGGTACTTCCCCACTACCAAGGTCAGGGGAGGATGTGATAGGGAACGAGGCACCTCCCATCGCCGGACCAAGGTCCATCTTTACCGCGCTTTGTCGCGCCATGGGCCTCCATCCTGGAGTAAGTCCCAACACCATGGGCCTCCCAACGCGTAAGCCCCTCTTCGCTTCTCACGGACGCACCCTTCGCGACGTGATCGTCAGGTCCTTGCAACCTCTTGTTTCTCACACCGAGCATGACTCACGTGGGCTTAGAGTGAGCACTGACCCTGACAAACCCATCTGAACTACGGGGACTATGATCCATGTCAAGACATGGTACGTAGGAAGCCTCCATGAGGTTCAAGCCCACCAATAGTGGACTAAGGTCTACTCCCACCAATAGTGGACTAAGGTCTACTCCCACCAATAGTGGACTAAGGTCTACTCCCACCAATAGTGGACCAAGGTCTGCTCCCAATCCGAACTACGAGGACTTTGATCCATGTCAAGACATGGTACATAGGAAGCCTCCATGAGGTTCAAGCCCACCAATAGTGGACTAAGGTCTACTCCCACCAATAGTGGACTAAGGTCTACTCCCACCAATAGTGGACCAAGGTCTGCTCCCAATCCGAACTACGAGGACTTTGATCCGTTTCAAGGCATGGTACGTAGGAAGCCTCCATGAGGTTCAAGCCCACCAATAGTGGACTAAGGTCTACTCCCACCAATAGTGGACTAAGGTCTACTCCCACCAATAGTGGACTAAGGTCTACTCCCACCAATAGTGGACTAAGGTCTACACCCACCAATAGTG
>CAUJRU010004513.1:0-16037 GCA_963277665.1 Viscum album | reverse complement strand
AACATTCCAACTGTCGCCCCAGCCAACCTATGATAGAAAAGATCAACTATTCAATATGCTATAAGAAGGGATCTCCATAGAAGGTTGTAGCAAGCAGCTCAATGACGCAATGTCTAAAGAGAAACAAACAACAGAAAAGAATCATACACCCTTACACAATCCATTTACAATTCATTCACTTTGCCTAACCATGGAAATTTTATTTATAATATTCAAATACTGAAAAGGAAAGTGTCATTGTCAAAGGCTATGCCTACTCGGGAAATGTCATTTGAGTAAAATGAGTATGATAAGACAATTTATATTATTCAAAGAAAACTAAAACTAACTAGCCACAAAACAACACCAAGAAGAATCATATGAAAGACTCAAACCAAATCTAAACATGATACAAATAACTATCACTACTCTTTGGTTTAGAAGATAGAACACCTCCATTGGAGGGGTTTTATTATAAAATCATGGAAATGCTTTATCAAACAATTTATTTAATTATATTTAGCATTTATTCTAAAACTCATTCAGCACAAATCAAATGCAATAATTTGAGTAACTAGATCAACATAACTATCCCTGTAAGTTTTTGCAGACAGTGCACCTCCGTTGGAGGGGTTTTATTATAAAAACATGACTTTATCAAATGAAACAATTATATTAAAGAACACTTATTGAAGATATCAAATTCAATATAATTAAATATAATTAAGAAGGAATATAAATTCAATTTAAATCATTCTTTAATTAAAGAGTCTAGAAGAGGGATCCTACCTCAAGGTGGAACCAAACCGTCCACTTTGGATTTTGGAGCTTTCTAACTAAAAGTTATTGCCCCCCCACTGCGTATACACACCTTCTCACATTAAATGTATTTTACAGAAACCTTCAAATTAAATGGTCAATGTCTCACATACAATTTAAATAGGAAGGTGGAAAACATAAATAACATTGAAAACAAAGTAGAAACACGAACCTGGATGTTTGTTTATGCTTCCAACAACATTATGATTCAATCTTCAATAGGTGCATGAGGTGCTGTCCAGCTTTTTTTGTTCCTAGAAAACACAAAAATATGTTATTAAATAGTAAAATAACTAAAGGAAATAAAAGAAAAGAAAAGGGAAAACAATTTTTAGGTTTCAATCCCCGAACAAGGGCTGTTGTTAACCTTTCCACAGCTGGACAGTTCCAGTAGGTCAACCCCTGTCTATTTGCGGGTGTGGTCATCAGAGTAGTAAACACATCATATTGTTTCTATTGAGTGTTGATTGTATTTACCCTTGAACTTCAACTTGAGTGAAGTCAATACGATGTCCATTAAGACCTCTCAGTAGCTCTTCCCGATATGCACCCCCTTAGCTTCAACCGAACTACTTAAGTGACAGTTCTTATACAATAGTCAACATGTACCCAAATGTTTAATGAGATATAACACAGAATCGGAGTCATGTATATAAGAGTTCATAAAGAACAAATGTTAAAGCCATCAATTATTGGTCTAATACCATCCAAATAAGCATAATTAATGAACTGTTTAATCACGAACAACAAACAAATATTAAAAATGAAATATGGAATATCAAAGTTTTTAATCCAGATAATGGTATTTACATATTTGTCAGGAATTTCAATATGGACAACCACATGAATGAAATATGAGAAAATACACCTCTCAACATTATAGTTGTAGTATGGTAATAAGAAATAAATGAACATGCCAAAATGTTACCTTGGAGCAGTAGGGCGCATTAAGAGAGAATTTCCTTAAGAGTACATTGTCAAATAGATTAGTCTTATGGATGGTAAAATTAACGTCGTTGACCTGACACCTACTCTACAGAACTCCCCCCTTCCCCATACCCCCTGCACCATGTCCCCTACCCCCCCTCCACCCTGCCCCCCTGCACCCCTCCACCCTTCCCCCTGCCCCCTTCCCCTAACCCCTGCCCCCTGCCCCCCCTCCACCTAGCCCCCTAGCCTGCACAGCCCCCCCTGCACCCCCTGCCCCCCTCCACCCCCTGCTCCCTGCCCCTGCCCCCTTCCCCCCTCCACCCTGCCCCCTGCCCCCTACCCCCCTCCACCCTTCCCCCTGCCCCCTACCCCCTGCCCCCTTCCACCCAACCCCCTAGCCTGCACAACCCCCCCTGCACCCCCCTTCCCCCTACATCCATTCACAGTTGCTAAATAATGTTTTTGTATTATGTACAAGTGTTGTATGAACCTGATTTTCCTATGATACATAACATTTAGATACTTGAATGTATTATTATGTTATTTATCTTAAAAATTATGTAATAGACATGTACAAATAGGTTGGTTTTCTATATAATGACATTCCAATGTCCCTTTACATGGTTTTACATGAATATGATAACAAATTCCACTATAAGCACAATATATTATTGAGTACATATCATTGTATACATTAAAATTCCAACACCTGAGGAATATGGAAATTTCTCCATGTATTGGCACTCTTCATCCATTGTGAGTTCTTATGCCTTGGTCAAGTTGAAGTGTCATGCAAGATGGGTAGTCACTGTTTATCATCTATTCATGCCCAGCCTTTTGATGATCCTATTGATATGCTCTTTCTGGGTTATTACTAAATCTACATTATTATTATCTATTTATATACTTATCCACAATATCTTCTCGAATTTCTTGGGATTTTTCATCTCAAAACCTCCAAAAATTGTCCATATATTTATAAATCATTCAATCATCTAGTCTAAGTAGAAATATGTAATTGAAATACAATATGAAATTTATGAAGGTACCATTATCCCATATATTTCAGTAGAAGTAATTATCTCTATTGAAACTATCAAAGCCTTCATCGATGATAAATGATTCAAATTTATGATTCCACTATCATGGTACTTGATTTATTCTATACAAGATTTTATACAATATACAAACCAAGTCATGGATCCCAATTTATGTTACTCATATTGGTTGTTTCATGTTGATTTATTCCTTTAACTCACCATGAAGCAAATTTGTCTTGATTTCCACCAAATCTTGAAGCATATTTTCCAATTCCACCATACTTAGAATTGTTTAGATGATATAATTCTTATATTTAGTGAGAATATTTCCAAAAAATAAACTTTTTCATTCTACTAATAACACATTATTACCATCCATAATTTTTATCATTTATAAACATCATTCTATTAATTAATTTAGTAAACCCACTTATTTTCAAGTTCTTTTTTACCCACTTAAAGTTAAACCATATCTGATTTTTGTTAACTTCAAAGAATCCATCTCTTTATTCATGGAATATTACACTAATTTGAATAAAAAATCATAGTTTAATTTGGATTTTCATGTTTTTATTCATTAAATAGAAGTATATAATTCATTTAAACCCCATACCTTTGAACCAGTCTCCTAATTTTGGTTGATCTCATCAATTGAATCATATTTTCTAAACTACTCAACTTAGTTCTTCCTACATGTACATAAATTTCTATTATTTGAATGTTGAACATGTACTTTCACTGCTCTCATCCATGATTTAGCTACACATAAACTCTTTTGATGAACAAATGATGATTTTAATTTTTATAATTCAAGTTCCTTCACAACTGGAATCTGAGTTATTTTTAATTTATTAACTTATAGTAACCTTACTATGATCAACATGGGATTCAAATATGGGTTCTTAATTAATATCATTCCCAATCAAGTTCTAATCATTCAACAAAACTATTTCATTTAAGAAAATATCTCTCCTTTTAAGGATTTTTTATTCATCATCCCACAAATGATATCCAAAATCATTATAATCATATCCAAGGAAGAAACACATTTTATATTTTGATTCAATTTTGTCTCATTCATGAGTATTTACATGTATATATGGTAAACTACATTTAAATCTTAGATATATAACTTCAGGTCTATTTACATACCATGGATCCTTCAGATTTTATTTCCCTTTTTCCAATGGTAGAATTTTAATGGTGAGATATACCATTGTGTTGAGATCCTCTTCCAAAATCACCTTAGGCATTAATAAGTGAAACCTCATACTCATAACTTTCTCTATCCGAGACCTATTCATTCTTCTAGAAAATTCATTCTATTGTAATGTTCTAATCACCATCATCGCATGTATTATTCCTTTATTTTTATAGATTTTATAGAAATTGAGTCCACTGTACCCACCTCCATTGTCTATTAGGAAACAATTCAGCTTTTTATTGTACTCCCATTGTGGAAAGCATTCCATGAAGTAAAGAGAAATACATAAAATTATTTATTATAAAAAAATCCTTACCTTTCTAGTAGCATCATCAATGAAATTAATTAATTAAATTAAAACACCATAGTATTTTATAGGGGTAGGTCCCCAAACATCTCCATAGACAAACTCCATCTTTTGGTTTCTATGATTCTGAAAATCTATGTTGAAAAAAACTTTTCTCTTCTTTACTAACACAGAACATTCACACTTTCCAATTTATTTATGATCAATATTTGTTATTATGTTATCCTATAGAACCTTTAAATTATTTTCACTAAGGTGATCAAACCAATAGTAAAAAAAATTAGATCATCAAAGTAATACTTATAAAAATTTCCCCTCCAGTTAAATTTCTAGTGAAATAGAGAGTTCCATCATTTACTCCTTGTGCAACTATCATTGATCCATCAGTAAATTTCTTTACCCTATTTTCAAAACTAGTCCTAATGGATACATAATTATGTTTCCAAATTAAAATTATATTTATTCAAAAATCATGGATGTTTGAAACTTCCATTAACTTTAATAATCATCCATTATTTATTTATATGCTCACTTATCCTTTTCCAATAACTTTTAGGGATTCACCATTCACCAGATTGGATATTCAAAACATCCTTGACACATAATTAAACATGTATATTTGATCACCAATGGATTAATAAGAATATCTGGAATCAGTCACCCAAGATTATACTAGATTATTCACACTCAGTAAATAGAACTTGGTAACTTCCGTTATTTAAATATAATCTAAAATATTTGACATTGACTCATTTGTGGTGTTATCCTTATAATTCTTGAATTACATCTTGATATTTCAATTCCTTCCATATTTACAAAATATGGTGCAGTGACCAGCCAACAGAATTTGACTCCACACATGAGGTTTTTATTTCATTGGTTTCTTCTGATATATTTTCTTCTGATGGGGTTACCTTCCCCTTACATTATTATTAAGGGAAATATCAATTGAATATTAAACTTCCCTTTTCTTAATTTATTCAATGAGTATCAAATTTATAATATAATTGAACAAAAAATCTATTTTTCAACAAGAATTACTAATAGTCATAACTATAGAATCCAAGCTCTCTAGAAGTGAAGATATAAAAAACACATATATATCATCAAAAAAAAGTAACCTTCACTAATTAAATATACACACAGAACATATTAAATTCATTCACATGATCTATCACTGGTGTTACTTATAAAAAAATTAATTTTAACAACCATCGAAACATGAAAACATTTTTTAGGCCCATCCTGCTTTTATACATATCCATCAATGCATTCATAGCATCTAATAACTCATCAACCAACTCTAAGTTCACTTTTCCAACCCTATCTTTAATTTGATGTTTGTTATGCTAGCTATAACAACTAATTAACCAAATATGAGTTCAATTTTCCAACCCTATCTTTAGAAACTGGTAATGGAATGCCCTTAAATCCTAATGATCTACAGATTCTAGTTCAGTACATGTTAGTGACTGAAATTTCAGGTTCTGAAAATTGTGCAAGTATCATAGAGGGTGGATTTGATGACTTCTTTTGATGAATTACTATTCCTATAGAGTATGTTGTAGTGTTTTTGTCCCAACTGATTAAATGTGTTAATCTAGTTAACATTTCCCTCTGGCCATGTGGAGAAGTCTAGCATAAGATATATTTGTACTATGTACAAGTCTGATGGAAAATATCAGTTGTCAAATTATTAATTTTTCCTTGTTCTTTTGAAGGAAAGGAGTAAGAGGGTGAATGTAAATCACCATGCATGATAATTGTGAGTTCAAATTATACTAGTAGGCTTGTAAACTAACTTTTAATGAAATTGAGAATAAAGGATTAAAAAGTAACACTTATGATACATAATTAGTGTATTATTTTGATAATGGAAACCTTACCGCTTTTTTAGATGAAGATAGTGGATCTTGGGCACCAGCAACATGGATATGGCTAAGGGAAACATAAAACGGTATCCAATCTTGTTCCATGGCTCTAGGTAATACTCATGTCTATTCTACAAGAAAAATTTAATGCCTGCGAAAGTTTTTATTGGTCACATGTATGTTCATAAAAAGGATATATTAAGGAAGTTGTCATCATCATGTGTTTCTTTTTTTCATTATTAACTTGAGATTAGACCTAACCTGAATCCCACCATCCCTAAAACATGGATAATTTCACCCCTTACATTAGGTAATGCTTTTTACATCTAATGAGATCACTATGTTTATGGTACTGGGGTTAAAAACCAATATACTTTTCACATAGGGCATGGGAGTAGAAACAATACGCTGTGTTTTAGTACTAAGTAGTAAACCCAATCCACTATTATTTTTATATTGTGATGTAAACCAAATCCTCTATTATAGGAAAAAAATATCTATGATCGATCAATTTGGAACTACTTATGGTCAGATACAATATTGGAATAGTAAAAATATTTTTAATACAGTTAGTTTGCACCAACATTCAACAAGTCACAAACTGAAAAAAGAGATGGAAAAGGAAAATAAGTTATTATCTATGTGTAGAGACATACCTCTCTTGAAATTAAGATAAATAGTAGAGAATATAGTAGTCCCAAAAATAGGCCCTTGCTAAAATCCCAGGGAGGAGCAGTAGAAAGAGTTGAATTTCAGAAAACCATATCTTGTTGTGTAGAGATAAACAAAGAAATTTTTAACAAATATAAAAAGATGTTAATTCATCAAGAATAATACATTTCATGTTTCCATCACCTGGAATAAAAACTCTTTCCCATAGTGCAATCATAGCATAAAGCTGGCCTGACACCAAGAGGAAGTATCCATCAAAGCAGTTTGATGACACAAAGGCTTGGGGAATCCCTTCCACCTGAGAAAACTGTAGGAAAGGAAGAAATGATCATCTTGTAAATTAATACTTTGCCATATATATATTATTTAATGGAAACTCACATAGATCCCCCTGTAGATGGTAATTCCTCAAGAATAATACCTTTCATGATTCTATAACCTAGAATAAAAACCCTTTCGCTTGGCACAACCATAGCTCCAAGTTGGTCGGACACCTAGAGAAAGTATCCATCAAAGCAGTTTGATGATACAAAGGCACGAGGAATCCCTTCCACCTGAGAAAACCTTGGGAAAGGCAGAATCTACATACTTGTATAGAATAAAAGATGGACCTGTTTGAAAAAAATATATGAACAAATTAGAACCAAAATATGAACCTGTTAAATTCTGTAATAAAAGATGAACCTGTTTGAAAAGATGGCACTAACTAGGCCTTCCTAACTCAGCTCCTTGGAGAGGTTATTTGTCTGTGTTGTGTTGTACTGTTATCTCCTTGTGTAATTGAAAAAATAAAACATAAAAAATTAATATATAAATCAGAATATAAATAATATAAAGATATGATACAATACACACACCTTTTATCAGTAGAATATCATACACAGTTCAGGTCATGTTTTGGTTGTGCTTGAATAGCACACTTGAAGCACAAAATAGCCTCATTTGGCATTTCTAGAGCCTGTAAAAGGTTAAAAAATTTCCTCAGTCAAGTAAAAGATCAGGCACTTGCAGCAACACAATGTAACCACAACATACCTTATAGACATTTCTAAGGTTTAGGTAGGCATAAAAAATGTAGGTTTCAACTTTACAACTTCCTAGATAAATGAAATTAGTAGTAAAGAAACAAAAATAAAAAATGCGAAAGGTAACCAAAGTCACAAGTTTTTCCTCACTCATTCTGAATAACTTCCCCACATTTCATATGTAATCGGGTTGAGTTGGGTATAAAGTATCATAACTAAAGTCCCTCAAAATCCTCATCCCTATGATCTATTTTGCTGGAACATGATTCTTCATCTTGAAACTTCCAGAAAATTCGATCATTATCTCATCAACTATATCTTTTATTAGATTGTAAATAATAATATCATCAACATGGATATATAGGATGATGAAGATCCAATCTTAGAAAAAATTCAGGAAATATTAATGATTTTTTTTGTTTCAGATGAAATGTTGTTTCATCTTGAAGTAATTAATCTTCTAATTCTACTTCCTTGTTTCTGAGAGAAATAGTACAAAAGTAGCATTCACTGTGTGCTTCTCTTGAATGATAGACAACCTGAGTGGCCTAAGAAGTCCATAAATCTGAAAGACTCAATTTAAAGGGAGTTGGAAACAAGGGTTGATATTGATTCCCCCCATGTTTTTAGAGCATAAGTGATAATAGAGTGGACTTTTAAGAATAATATTGCTAAAAAATATATGTTTATAAGCTGGAGGAGTAAGGGGATGGTATATTGAGGTATAAGATGCAGCTAGTTGTGAAAGGATTTTTTTGGAATCATGGTTAAATTTTGGAAGACCACTACAATATATCTTCTAGACATTACTTAGGCAGAAACAATGTATCAATATTCAATCCCACACTATGGTTTCAAAGGCTTAGAAGGATATGTACATAAATCATCACACTACAATGAACAAACCACTTCAAAGGGACACATACAAGAGTATCATAATATAATTATCCAAATGAATAAAAAAAAGAGAAAATATATATTTACATTGTCAATATATGATTCCTACTCCATAAGGAGAATACTATCTTTTTTTTCAAGGAATCAAAAATTATTACAATTTACTAATACTGATTAAATAATACATGTTAATAAATATAGTAGAATACATCCAGTGAAACTAGATGCCATGCCTTTTAATCTCTACAAGGAGTGATTCTATATATCTCATAGCTTCACAACTATCTCTCCATTCCATCAAAGGATCACACCACCTAAAATCATTCACCTAGTACATTATGCACATTATAAAAATATCACAAGAAAAACATTATGTTTGATTCATTAATAAACTAGTATATTATCTTTTCTAAAATATTCCAAGAGTAAAAACTTACATACTCTTCAATCAGAGAAAATAAATGAAAGTCCTTTTCATTTCCCACACTACTTTCATTATAATAAGTTGTTGGGTAATATTTTATTTTCATTTTCTGACTGCACCATCTAGTTAAACTAACTTTTATTCTTCTATAATTTTTATCTACTACTCCATTATTTCAATTAATGTTCCTGAAATTACTCTTCTGGAATTTATCCTTCTATTTTAATATGTTTTGGAACCTAAAAATGGTTTTCACACACATAGATGAAACCTAACAATCTTCAAAATTTGGAATCTTTTTTTGGGATTCACTATTGAGTCCCCCATCAACTTCTATAAACCTATTTCTATTCCTCAAACTTCCTTAATGGATGTATGGTTCCCCCATGATGATTTTATTTATCCTAGTTCAATTGAGGTGAATATCCCCTCATAACATTCTTGACAAAGACCTTTTTTAGTATATCTACCATATTTTGAGTCCCTTTTATCTTTCCATATATCCAGAACTCTATCCCCCAAAAATTTATAGATAAACTGATAATTTCTCAAAATATTCTTCATACTAGATTAAAACATTATATTTTTTACTAATTTAATCATAATATGTGATTCAAAAAACAACATCTCATCATATTTCCTCCTTTTGAGATCTTTCAATGTCCCCTTCAACTCAAAAAACTCCTTTCTAACTTCTGTTAAATAAATATAATCTACTTTTATTATTGAGATTGAAAATATCAATTAAATATTTGACATTTGACACTAAGCCTTTCCTCTGAAATTGAACACATATATAGTGGTTCTCTTTCAAGTGTAAGAATATCTCTCAAAGAATGACTTAGAAAAACCAGGAAATGACTCATCTATTTTGAAGGAAATTTCCAAGCTTCTAGAACCCTTTAATTTCTATAAAATCCACATCACATCAACCCAATATCATCTTATGTGATTCTATGTGTTCATTATCCTTTCTCAATTTGAATTGTTCAACTAGGGGTGTGGTCATTGGTTTCACCTCGCTCGTGATGAAGTGATCCACCAATTTCTTGATTTAATCCAAATAATTTACGTACAAAGTACCAAAACATAAGTCCCTCAAAATCCTTATCCTAAAGATCCATTTATTCAAACTAGTGTTTATCACCTCAAAACTTCTGGACAATTCAATCTTCATCACATTGACCCTTTCCTTTACTAGATTGTAAATAAGCATATTATGATCATAGTTAAGTGGGATGATGTATGTCCTATCATCAAACACCCAACAATAACAAAAAGGAATGTTATTGCTCTAGATGAACTTCAACTTCACCATGATGTTATTAAACTTCCAATTCTATTGCCTTGGTGCCAAGTATAAAGGTATGGAATTAACTTGTGTTACTTGTATCTAATGGATGATGGAGAACCCAATAGCTTAAAAGAGGAAAGATATTTGAAAGATTTTAATTAGTGGTAGTTATAGATGAGGGATGATAATGATTCCCTCCATTTGTATGAGACATGGGAGAAAATGGAGAGGCCTGATAGAAATAAATTTATTCAGAATAAATGGATGTATCAGCTAGAGTAGGTAGCAGATGATAGATAAAGTTACAAGGAATGACTATTTGTGAGAGGGTTTTTTGGTGCATGGATATCTTCCAGAATACCCCTTAAATATACCCTCCAAAACTAAATTATGAGGAATAAAAGTAAAAATAGTTGAGCTCATGCTTTGGAGTCTATAACATAAAAAACTATGCACCTATATCACCACACTGTAATGTAAAAACAACTATAAATGAACACAGACAATAGTATTGGAAGAAAATGATTGAAATAGAAGAATTAAAATGAGAGAAAAAAAAGTTAACCCCATTGTCTCAATATCAATAAAATTCAACTTAGTATAATGGGGAATGTGTAGCAGCATCCATATCCTGCTTGTTACCTGAAAAAATTGATCCTCTTTCTAGTAATTTTATTATTACCCAGTGTGCAGAAGAGTTGTAGAAGCTAAGGTTACTCAATTCAAAATTATTCAGAGTTAATATACCAACAGATTGTAACTCCTAATAATAGGATAATTTATCTCCTCCAATGAATCCACATCAATAATAATGAACTACTCAACCAATAACGAAGGTAATAGATGAATATTCCTACCTCAAATATCTGCATATGAGGTGCACCAGAGGAGGATATGGGAAGGAAGCTTCAGAGCAGCGTCGACAGGGAGGTGAGGTGACTGCAGGGAGTTGGGTAGGTCGTGTCGGTGGGGAGGTGGGCTGGCAGTGCCAGATCCACGTCGGCCGGGAGGCGTCGGAGCTGCGTCGGAGCCAGCGGGGAGGTTTGTTGGCTACGTTGGAGCTGAAGGGGGGGGGCGAGGAATCACAAGAGGAGGAGGAATCGTGAGGGGAGGAGGGGAGGAGAAATGGTGAGGGAGGAGGAATCCTGAAGGGAGGAGGGGAAGAGGGACAACGAGTACGGTGAGGGAGGAGGAATCACGATGCAGTAGGAAGGGCGAGGACAACGAGAGAGGAGATTCGTGATGAGGCCCGATCAAAATAATTTTCACATAAGGTATTGCCACACCCAGCTATTTTGTTGTGGATATATCTTAGCTATATCCACGGATCATTTAAAGTGTGGCTATAGATCCGTGGCTATAGATCATTTTATTAGTAGTGAAAGGATTGATGATGTCCCTCCCTTAATGATTCCCATGTCCATCCTTTTCAAATATAAGAAGATCGGATCATTTTCAATTCTCATCATTGATAAAGATGTAGGATCCTTTCTACTTAGAGCATATGCCACCTTGTTTGCCTTATTTGGATGGTAGTGGATTGAGTATTCATAATACTTGATGAGATCTATCCATATTCATTGCACATATTAATATCTTTCTATGTGAATATATATTTGAGACTCTTATGGTCAGTATATATCTCACACTTCTTCCCATAGAGATAATGCCTCCATATTTTCAATGCAAATATCATAGCCTCCAACTCCAGATCATGCGCATGATAGTTTTGCTCATGGATTTTCATCTGACTTGAGGCATAGGATATCTCTTTATCATTTTCCATTAGTACACAACCTAATCCATTCTTTGAAGAATCAATGTACACCAAGAAGAGTTATCCACTTTAAGGAAGTGTGAGTACGGGCATAGTGATGAGCCTCTTTTTCAACTCCTTGAAACAGTATTCACATTCCATTGTCTAGAAAAACCTTACTCCCTTCTGTATTATGTTGGTCATTGGGTTTTACAATCATGAAAATTTCTTCACAAATCTTCAATAATACCCCACTAGACCCAAAACTTTGCGGATCCCCATTACATAAGTTGGCCTATTCCACTCTTCAAATGCCTTTGTCTTGGAAGGGTCCACAAATATCCCTTTGTTGGTGATAAAATGCCCCAAAAATGATACTTCCTCCATCCAAAACTCACATTTACGGTAATTTGTATACAAATTATCCCTTCGCAAAGTCTTTAACACAATTTTCAAATTCTCTTCATGTTCCTCATTTCTCTTGGTGTATATCATAATATCATCAATAAATACTACCACAAATTTTTCAAGGTAATCTCTAAAGAATCTATTCATTAAATCCATATAAATTTCTGGACAATTTTTCAGTTTGAAGGGAATCACTATGAACTCATAGTGTCCTTACCTCATTCGAAAGGCAGTCTTGGGAGTATCTTCCATCTTCAACTTTAATTGGTGATATCCTGATTGAAAGTACACCTTAGAGAAATAACTGGCCCCATGAATCTGATTGAACAAGTCATCTATCTGTGGTAGGGGAAACTTGTTCTTTATCATGATTTTATTGAGCTCACAATAATCAATGCATAGGCACATTGATCCATCCTTCTTCTTGATGAAGAGTACTGGATCACCCCATGGTGAAGCACTTGGGCATATAAAACCCTTCTCCATATTCTCCTATAACTGCTTTTTCAGTTCTTCCAACTCTATAGTGTCCATTTTATAAGGTGTCTTTCATATAGGAAAATTTCCAGGAATAAGTTCAATTGAGAACTCAACCTCTCAGTCTAGAGGAAGAAAAGGAAACTCTTCATGTAATACATCTGTGTAATCCCTCACGATGGGAATTTCTTCAAGCATGATTCTATCCTTTGTCTCAATCATTTGAGTAAGATATGCCTTATCACAAGGCAACAATATCCACACTTGAGATGAGGATTATAAAGGCGATTCATCTTCCTCCTTACACTTGTAAAGAATCGGAGGATGCTTCGAGATGTGAAAAGTGATCTCCCTTTCCCGAAATTTGATGTTGGCTTTGTATAAAGATATCTAATCCATGCCCAAGATAGAATCAAACTCCACTAAAAGAAGTATGAAGAGATTTTATGGGAGGTTTAGTCCATAGACATTAACCGGGGAGGATTTATAAACCATGGACGCAATGATTGTTGTTCTATCAGATAACTTTTCCTCCAAATTTTGAGGTGGTGTTTGAATAGTTCTACTAAAATTAAAAGATATGAAAGAATCTATAGATCTATAATCAAATAGTACATACTCTATTGTTAAATGAATAACAATCATACCTGTCACCACATCATTGTCCTGCTCCACCTTAGTAGTATTGATAGCATAAGCCCTTCTTTGTTGCCTTGGAGGTTGTTGTTGATTGACTCTGACAACCCTTAGATTAGGGTAACTATTTGCATAATTCCCATGATCCTTGAAATTATAACACTGCACTGCTAGTTGAGTGTTGATCTAAACCTTCTTTTCTTCCTCAAAATTAGCAGGATTTTTCATATCCCTTCGGCAGTTCTTGGCCAGTTGACCAAACTTTCCACATTTGAAGTAATTCTTGGTTCCCTTCAAATAGTTACCAGGATGCTTCTTACCACAATTTTTGAAAGGGGAAAATCCAGGCTTCTTTCCATCATGGTATTTGTTTGATGAACCACCCATGTTGTTCTCCATTTTCCGCTTCTTGTCACTAGGCCCACGAGACCACTGAGAGTCTCTAATCTCCATTTCAACCTTGAGGGCACAACAGAAAATATCCTCATAATTGTCGAATTCTTGAATCACCAATGATTTTTATAGACTCGGCATTAGTCCTCTAAAGAAGTGATCCACCATGATTTTGGTGTTCATGATATAGCTAGAGGCGTACCTTGCATAGAGGACAATCTTGATTAAGAGTGAAATACAGAGGATCCTTTACCTTAAATCCTTTGGTGTTCTCCACATGTTATTAAAGACCTTTATAAACAAATTAGGCTTATTAATTTTTATAATTCCAGAACCTTTTCTATGTGTAATTTATTTATTATAACTCTTTTTAGTTCACTCAAGGTCTTTTTGACTAGTTATATAGTTCAATTTCATTGTTCGGGCTCGTTTGTTTACTTGGTTTTAAAAGACCGGATCACTTATATTCAAGTTCAGATAAACATGAAAGATGGAACTGGTTGTCCAGAAATGAAGTTATATGATATTAGTTAACATCTATGAGATAACATGGTTTTAAATTTAATTTGGTTACTTATATTTAATTAAAAGTATTATATAAAACCATAGTGACATCCGTTTTTGTTAATCGATGGGTTTGATTACAAAGAACATGTTTTTCTTTATAACTTAATACCACTTGTACAAAAGGATTACAGATATAAAAATAGGATATATTACATATATAATAATCTATTTCAACTAGAACATAAATGGTTTCATGACCAAAATTAATGATTGTAATAGAAATTGATAAATTTTTGTCCTTGAATGTGCTAAATTAGCATATCTCAAACAGTGCTTTCATTTCTTTCAAATAAAGGGTGGGGAAAGGAGATAAGATAATGAAATATCCCATTAGCAAGAAAAAATTCCAGTACATGTATGTTACTAGATATATCATACTATTATGGTGAAGGGAGGTGAGGAAAAAAAACAAAAATAAAATGACTTAAAAGAAATGAAGGAATTAGAATGAGGAATTTACTTCTTGTGAATTACCCCTTTGAGAACCTTTTAAAGGGAGATGTTTCAGTATTTTGAATATTCTAGGAGATTTTGGACATAGGGGAGGTTCTTGGGGAGAGATTTGGGAAGAATATTGTCAAGGAATGAGGCTTTAGAGGGGTGAAAAGAAGAGGGAGTGAGGGGGTTTTATAGTGGAGGAGAGAGAGGATTTCTCAATATAAAATTCATTAATTTATTATTTCCCCACAATACAAGGAATAATAAGTCTTTCATGAACAAGAATAGTAATTTTATCATGTGATACTAAACCAATTGGTCTTACATCAGCAGAACATCATGTATGACTCTATAATTAGCTTATTTATCTTATTTTTGTAAATTATGGTATTTTACTATTCATCAAAAATTCAAGTTGTTCAGAAAAATCCCATAAATTCACCCTAACCATTTTTAGATGTGTAGAATCCAAAAATTAAGTCCATTTTTCAAAAATTATTTTCTAAATATGATTATTTTAATATTAAATTAAAATCATAATTTATTATCTAAAACCATTTTTAAAACATTCATTTACTTATTCTAAAATATCGGTATATCCTACTTTCAACTTGAATATTATTTTTATACTATCATGGGTAAAGTTACTATTCATTAGGGTATATCACTATTCAAATGTAAGGACCCAATTGGAGCAATGAACCACTGAGAGGGGGGGGGGGGTGAATTAGTGGTACCCCTTTCTTCCTTTTTAAGTTCCCTTAAAATTGAGAACAACCTTTGTCTCCTGTTAAAGATATAATTCCCTGCTGAGAAAAAAAACAAGCACACTTCCAAAGGAACACATAAATTTACAAGGTTCACTATTCAATAAGAATAGCTACATCTTTGGTATAGTTG
>CAUJRU010004512.1:0-16046 GCA_963277665.1 Viscum album | reverse complement strand
AAACTGTCTTTATCAGCGCTCAAAACAGGCTTTATCAGCACTGAAAAAGAACTGTAAAGCTCGGCGTGGATAAAGGGGGGTCCCCTTTATTAGTGATAAAAATGCACTAATAAAGGTAGAATTTATCAGCGCTAAAAAGGTGCTGATAAAACGACCCTTTATCAGCGCTAAAAGAGCACTGATAAATGTATGTTTTATTAGCACTCCATTAGAGCTAATAAACTAATCCTTTATCAGCTCTTTTTCAGAGCTGATAAAGGTATAGTTTTTCATCACTTTTTCAGCGCTGATAAAAGATCTTTTTATCAGCGCTAAAAAAGCAATGATAAATGCCCTGTCTACTGCTAAAAAAAATCTGCAATAGCACACCGAAACACTATAAAAAAATTCAGCATCTTAATAAGCTAATTAGACCAAGTATAAACATACAAAATTAACACATAAATCATAATCTATTTAGACCAAGTATACACATACAAAAAATATACCCATACACTATTAAAACATAATTCATAAGTTAATTAAGTACATAAAGAATTCAATTCAGAATTCAGGGGGTTGGGGGGGCTGTTCAGGGGTTTGGGGTGGCAATCCAAGGGGGGGTAGGGGGTGTCTGGGGGGTGGGGGTGTCTGGGGGGAAAGGGGTGTCCAGGGGGTGGGGGCGATCCAGGAGGTTGGGGGTTGTAAAAGGAGGGTGGGGGTGTCCAGGGGGTTGGGGGTGTCTAGGTGCTGAGGTGGTGTCTAGGAGGGGGGGGGGGAGGTTCCAGGTGGTGGGGGGGGGGGGGGGGCTGCCCATGGGGGTTTCCAGGGGGGGTGAGATGGTATCTAGGTTGTTAGGGGGGGATTTCCAGGGGTGTGGGTGTCCAGGGGGTGAGGGCAGTCCGGGGGGTTGGTGGGGCTGTCCAAGGGGGGTGGGGTGGTGTCTAGGAGGGTGGGATGGGGGTGTCCGGGGGGATAGAGGTGTCCAGGGGGTGGGGGTGTCCAGGGGGGTGGGGGGGTCCAGGGGGCGGGGGGTGGTCCAGGAGGTTGGGGGGCTGTACAAGGGGGGTGGGTTGGTGTCCAAAGAGGGGGGTGTCCAAGTGTGTGTGTGTGTGTGTGGGGGGGGGGGGTTGTCTATGGGGTTTCCATGGGGGTGGGCTGGTGTCCAGGGTGTCGGGGGGGGGGGGGGGGGAGGCTTTCCAGGGGGTGGGGGGTGTCCATGGGGTGGATTGGTGTCCATGGGGGGTGGGGGTGGTCCAGGGGGTTAGTAGGGATGAATCATACACATCAAGAAGGACCCGTGGTTCGTTCTCCTAAAGTATAAATACAATTCGAATGTGTTTGGTCGGATTTCCGTAGGTCAGTTGTTGTTTTCACTTAAAATTGTATCCATTTTAAACAAAAGAGAGACCCTTTGAGTGGTACCGGCCACAACATGCCTCAGATTGAGGCGGGGATGACTCGTACACATCAAAAAGGACTCATAGATCGTTATCCTAAAGGATCAACACAATCCGAATGTGTTTGGTCAGATTTCAGTAGGTCAGTTGTTGTTTTCACTGAAAATTATGTCCATTTTAAACAAAAGAGAGACCCTTTGAGTGGTACCGACCACACCATTCCTCAGATTGAGGCAGGGTTGACTCATACACGTCACAAAATACTCTTGGATCATTTTCCTAAAGGATCAACACAATCTGAAAGCGTTTGGTCGGATTTCCGTTGGTCAGTTGTTGTTTTTACATAAAATTGTGTCCATTTTAAACAAAAGAGAGACCCTTTGAGTGGTAATAGACACACCGTGCCTCATATTGAGGATGGGATGACTCGTATATGTCAAAAAGGACCCATGGATCGTTATTATACAATATCAATACAATACAAATGTGTTTGGTTAGATTTTCATATGTTAGTTGTTGATTTCACTTAAAATTGTGTCCATTTTAAACAAAAGAGAGACCTTTTGAGTGGTACCGGTCACACTGTGCCTTGAATTGAGGAAGGGTTTACTCGTACATGTCAAAAAGTACTCTTGTATCGTTCTCCTAAATTGTAGACACAATCCTAATGTGTTTGGTTGGATTTTCGTAAGTTAGTTGTTGTTTTCAATTAAAACTGTGTCCATTTTAAACAAAAGAGAGACACTTTGAGTGGTACCGAACACACCATGCCTCAGATTGAGGTGAGGTTGAATCGTACACATCACAAAGGACTCTTGAATTTTTATCCTAATGGATCAAAACAATCCTAATGTGTTTGGTTGGATTTCCATAGGTTAGTTTTTGCTTTCAATTAAAATTGTGTCCATTTTAAACAAAAGAGAGACCCTTTGAGTGGTACCGGCCACACCGTGCCTCAGGTTGTGGAGGGGTTGACTCGTAAAAATAACAAAGTACTCTTGGATCGTTTTACTAAAGTATCAAGACAATCCTAATGCATTTGGTCCGATTTCCATAGGTCAGTTATTGTTTTCACTCAAAATTGTGTCCATTTTAAACAAAAGAGATACCCTTTGAGTGGTACCGGCCACATCGTGCCTTGGATTGAGGCGGGGATGACTCATACATGTCACTAAGGACCCATGGATCATTATACTAAACTATCAAGACAATTCGAATGCGTTTGGTTGGATTTCCGTAGGTCAGTTGTTGTTTTCACTCAAAATTGTGTCCATTTTAAACAAAAGAGAGAACCTTTGAGTGGTACCGGCCACACCGTGCCTTGGATTGAGGCAGGTTTGAATCTTACACATCAAAAGCACTCTTGGATCATTCTCATAAATTATTAACACAATCTGAATGTGTTTGGTTTGATTTACGTAGGTCAGTTTTTTTTTCCAATTAAAATTGTGTCCATTTTAAACAAAAGAGAGACCCTTTGAGTGGTACCGGCCACACCATGCCTCAGATTGAGGCGGGGTTGACTCTTAAACATTACAAAGGACTCTTGGATCATTCTCCTAAATTATCAACACAATACGAATACATTTGGTCGAATTTCCGTAGGTCAGTTGTTGTTTTCAATTAAAATTTTGTCCATTTTAAACAAAAGAGAAACCCTTTGAGTGGTACCGGCCACACCGGGCCTCATATTGAGGCGGGGCTGACTCATACACATCACAAAGGACTCTTGGATCGTTATCCTAAATGATTAACACAATATTATTGGGTTTGGTCAGATTTCCGTAGGTTAGTTGTTGTTTTCACTTAAAATTGTGTCCATTTTAAACAAAAGAGAGACCCTTTGAGTGGTACCGAACACACCGTGCCTCGGATTGAGGAGGAGATGACTTGTAAAAATCAAAAAGTACCCATGGAAATATCAAGACAATACAAATGCATTTTTTTGGATTGTCATAGGTCAGTTGTTGTTTTCACTTAAAATTGTGTCAATTTTAAACAAAAGAGAGACCCTTTGAGTGGTACCGGCCACACCGTGCCTCAGATTAAGGTAGGGTTGACTCGTACATGTCAAAAAGGACTCCTGGATCATTCTACTAAAGGATCAACACAATCCAAATGCATTTGGTTGGATTTCCGTAGGTCAGTTTTTGTTTTCAATTAAAATTGTGTCCATTTTAAACAAAAGAGAGACCCTTTGAGTGGTACTGGTGACACCGTGCCTCAAATTGAGACGGGGTTGACTCGTACACATCACAAAGGACTCGTGGATCATTCTCTTAAAGTATTAACACAATCTGAATGCATTTGTTTGGATTTCCGTAGGTCAGTTGTTGTTTTCAATTAAAATTGTGTCCATTTTAAACAAAAGAGAGACCCTTTGAATGGTACTGGCCACACCGTGCCTCGGATTGAGGCAGGGTTGACTCGTACACATCACCAGGGACTCATGGATCATTCTCCTAAAGGATCAAGACAATATGAATGTGTTTGGTTGGATTTCCGTAGGTCATTTGTTGTTTTCACTGAAAATTGTGTCCATTTTAAACAAAAGAAAGACCCTTTGAGTGGTACCAGCCACAATGTGCCTCGGATTGAGGATAGGATGACTCATACACGTCACAAAGGATCCATGGATCATTATCCTAAAGGATCAAGACAATCCGAATGCATTTGGTTGGATTTCCGTAGGTCAGTTGTTGTTTTCACTCAAAATTGTGTCCGTTTTAAACAAAAGAGAGACCCTTTGAGTGGTACCAGCCACACCGTGCCTCAGATTGAGGCAGGTATGACTCATACACATCACAAAGAACGAATGGATCCTTCTCCATAAATATCAAGACAATATGAAAGCTTTTGGTTGGATTTTCATTGGTCATTTGTTGTTTTGAATTAAAATTGTGTCCATTTTAAACAAAAGAGAGACCCTTTGATTGGTACCGGCCACAACGTGCCTCAGATTGAGGCGGGGATGACTCTTACATGTCAAAAATGACCCATGGATCATTCTTATAAAATATCAAGACAATAATAATGCCTTTGTTTTGATATTCATAGGTTAATTGTTGTTTTCACTTAAAATTGTGTCCATTTTAAACAAAAGAGAGACCCATTGAGTGGTACTGGACACACCGTGCCTCAGATTGAGGCGGGGATGACTCTTACACGTCACAAAGAACCCATGGATTGTTCTTATAATAGATCAAGACAATACGAATGCATTTGGTTGGATTTTCATAGGTCAGTTGTTGTTTTCAATTAAAATTGTGTCCATTTTAAACAAAAGAGAGACCCATTGAGTGGTACCGGCCACACCGTGCCTCGGATTGAGGCGGGGATGACTCGTACACTTCACAAAGGACCCATGGATCATTATCATAAAATATCAAGACAATCTTAATGAATTTGGTTTTATTTTCATAGGTCAGTTGTTATTTTCAATTAAAATTGTGTCCATTTTAAACAAAAGAGAGACCCTTTGAGTGGTACCGGCCACACCGTGCCTCGGATTGAGGCGGGGATGACTTGTACACATCACAAAGGACCCATGGATCGTTATTATAAAATATCAAGACAATACAAATGCGTTTGGATGGATTTTCATAGGTCAGTTGTTGTTTTCTATTAAAATTGTGTCCATTTTAAACAAAAGAGAGACCCTTTGAGTGGTTCAACATTCTTGCATGTTGCTGGTGCATATCTGTTAAAATGTAAAAATGACTCATTGGAGAAAGGATGTTTTATTTAATAACAATTACAATTTTCCTACGAACATTTACATACAACAATGTTTCATCTTGTGATCCCCTTAACCCCTCTCAAAATGACCACCAGTTGTACATGTACCCAAGTTAGATCTTCATTCTATTTGTGTACAATCTGCCATCAGGTATGCGGACCACTCGTTTCTGAACACATCTATATCATCTTGTGAGTATGTGGATTTTTGGCAGTCAAAGTAGTACTGCAAAATATAAAAATAAAGAATTAATAAAGAAATTAAACAAACTAGTAGTTGTTTTTGAAAATACATCTTTAGGGATGATAGTCTGTTGATGAAAAATGATCTCTTTCATAAATTTACAAACATAATAACCGAAATCATTATCGTTTATTTGTTTTGGACACTAAAAAAAATTTATCATTAGGATAATAAGTAACTTGTGTTGAGATGTGTTTGGATAGTGAAATTTCATTATATATACCCTGATATTTGTCCAGACATAGTACTCGTTCGCCTCCTAATGCTTAGCCCCTGTCCTCATTCCTTTTTTTAGACGATAATGATACACCGACCTATCATAACAGAATCCTCAGTAAAAGATAATATAAATTGTATTAGTTGATGTTTAGACCTAAAACGTAGGATGTAGTGTCTTACAAATTCACAAACTCCATCATGTGTGGTCGGTTTGATGGATATCCTTGCTTTGAATCCAGAAAATAAATATTTGGAGTATCCAAGTTCACCACAATTAGCAACCAATGTTTCCTAAAAACAAAAAAGGAATAAATAATAAAAGAAGTGAAAATATAATTGATATGCTTTAATCATAGAGTTTTACCCCTACATGGTTGGTGTTAGGAATAGTCTATTATCTGTAATATTTCTTTCAAATTTTTTCAGCAAGACTTTCACTATTGCATTCTTTTTTGATGGCTCTAATTTTGTTAGGTGTGTTGATCTGGTATGAGGACTAACGAGTCCAAATCTTGGCTCATGGGAAAACTCCTTCAACTGTTTTTCATAAATGCATCTTTCAAAAATATAAAATGCATTTTTTCATAATTTTCACATTAGATCAGCTTTTAGAAAATCAATTCATGAAAATATACCTCATATATATATTTATAGCTGTGATGTTTAGCCAACCATTTTCAAGGATTTCATTTACATTTTTAGCAGCAACAAAATCTTGACTTTCCTCTCCATATATATTCTTTTCGAAAACCAATCTATGACTAATACCATATTTTAGCTTCGTATCCACATGAGTCTTCAATGATAGTAAATATGGATAGAGAACATATGGTGTTATTGTGATTTTAGTAGCTCCTTGGGATCATTTGGTCGATCCTTTAGATGGTTTTGAGCCGACGTTTTTCACCCCCTTCCCTTTCTCCGTCTATAATAACAATCATTGGTTCAGACCCTTTTTTCATTAATTGTTAAAGGTTTAGCTTGAAAAAAAGGAAATAAATACCTCTTTGTCTTCATGTATTCTTACACGTTGTGATGTCCATGAAATGAATGTCCTAATAGCCTTTTCGAATGTATGAATATCATCGTCATCATGTGGAATAGGTAGCTCTGCATTTGGCTCATGAGCTACAGTAGTCATCACTTTTAGATGATCTTTAGGAAGTGGTCTATTATGTAGCGTGGCATATGGGATATTTAACACTGTTTCCATCTCTACAAGGTGATATGTGGGTGTTGACAGATATAAATCACAATCATTATCACCCTATAGAATATTAGTACAGAAAAAGTATCAGTGTTTGTTTGATTCAAATTTCATGGGAACAATTATTACAATATTGATTACCACTACTAAGACAGTTCTTTGAGGGGAATGGCTTGTCTCAAAGCTGGTGGGGGGTGGGGTGGGATGTTCATGTTCTGGTTGTTCCTGATTTGTGTCTTCTCTTTGCTTCCGACCCATAAAATTTGCAAGCAACTCTCCCTGCCATTGCAATAATTCTTTAAGGGTTGCTATTTTTTTGATCATTTGTTCCAATTTTCCATCTATATCATCCGTTTTTTTCTTCTCAAAATATACTCGGGGTGTCACCCCAAACGCCGCACCTCTGACACGACCGTATTTTTCTGGCTGCTTCAAAGCCGTCGATAATAGGTCTGCATCCGCTACAGGAGTAGCTGATTCCTATGACTGTCGGATATAGTAAAATAACTAATTATTTTTATGTAATAGAAATTTAAAACAAATATTTTTATCGTCATGTCATACTTACACATATTTCCCACACTTTTTGTGTGTTCTCATCTACTAGCTTCCCTTCCTTATTCACACATGCCTCCTTCCATAGCACATGACATGGGATGGAAGTGTATTTGGTTTTAGACTCATCAATCTACATATAAACATAGAAAGATAATTATGATGTTGTTTATTGGCACCTAACAATATTAATATATATTTAAAATACGTACCATTTTATTTTCTAATGAAGCGTACCCCATCCATGCTTTACGATAGGGGTATGTTGGTTTTGATGCACGTTCCTTATTTTCAGTACAAAGTTTCTGTTTCATAAATGAAATATTAACAATCAAAGTGATGAATACAGGTATCCTCAAAAAACGTATTATCACTCACAATGTACCTGAAACTTCTCATCCCCATGGTAGCTAATAAATGTATCCCATGCTTCTTGGGATATCAGGTGAGCGTAGACAATGGGTGGGTGCGGTTTTATTTTACCTTTGGAATATTTCAGGTGACATATTGTTAAAATAGTGTGAAAATCTCGATGAATCCTTCCTGCAAGATTTATTACATAATCCTTGTATGAATCATATACTATAAATGTACTCTGTAAGAGATTGAAAAGAGTAAGACATTGTTTCATTATTTTATTTGCTAGTAAATTAAAGAAATAAATTCATAATGTTACCGTAATTTCTTCCTAGATCACAACCTTCAACCCGAACACAACATGGTGCCATGAATCTATGTCAATCGGCATGCATTGCCGAGTGACAACTCCAATGTAACTACTAAACATAGCCTTGTTGGGATTTAGATGTTGGCCTCATGAATTCCATCCGACATCAAATTTTATGCCTTTGATTTTCATCTTAAGAACTTTGGCTAACACCGTCAAACTACGAAACACCTATGTTTTCTGTGACATCGATCCTTCATTCCTAACCATTTCATCGATATCAACATCATCTATATGTTCATCTGAAATGGTAGCAACAGAATGTGCTGATGGTTGTTGGACCTCAAAACTAGTAGCATCAGGAGCTGTAGCAGGAGAAGCAGTAAGAGCAGTAGTAGGAGCAGCAGCGGGATCAGCAGGAGCCGCAGCAGGAGCAACAGTAGGAGCAACAACAACTGCAGCAGGAGCAGTAGGAGCAACAACAGTCGTAGCAGCAGTAGCTTGAGAGACTTGTTCAGCCTCAAGGATAGGAGCACCAGAATGTGAAGAAGTCATTATCTTCAAAAGTGGGTGAACGGTTAATTTAGATTACATAAATTCAGTAATGATAAGATAATAACATGAGATAACAAGATCTATATTACAAATAAAATAAAACCGGTTTATTGAACTCTCTTTCTTTTTTTCAAAGGTTGAAGGGATTTGACCCCTATATTGATTATCCAAATCCCTTCATTGTGGTCTCCTATAACATACAAAACATCATCTACATTGGGACCGCTCCAAAATGATTGCGACGTATCACTGAAAGGATAATCCTCAACTGAATTTTAATCGGAACCTTCATTAGTTTTGGATGATAACAGAACAATCGACCAACTTTGGTTTTCGGGATCTGGAACATAAAAAATTTGTACCGCTTGTGATGCCATTATAAACTGTTCGTCTTTGTACCCTTCTTTACTAAAATCATCTTTTATAAATCCCCATTCATCTATTTTAACACCACTATTGTTATCAACCCAATTACATTGAAAAATAGGCAATTGGAATGTTGTATAATACAACTCCCATATTAGTTTGATAATGCCAAATTATGACATATTTGCATAAATTGGATTTCTGTCCTTACTACCAGAAACATGCATCACTTCAGCCACTAGTGTAACTACACTATTTTGCATGGTACTATCTTCATCGTGTTCATCTATATAGAATGTATAACCATTAATTATATATCCACTGTAAGATAATACATACAAACTTGGTCCAGCGGCTAGCCATCAAAGTAGTTCTGAAATTGAATTCGTATTTTCATCCAACTACTTAAAAATATGGTCCTAAAACCATCCTATAAACTGGTGATTATGTGTATTTGATAACCATTTTTCATCCCTTGATGGATTCAACTGCTTAGGAATTTCTTTGTGAGTTTCAATATATGGAGCAACCTCACAACTGTTATGCAAAACATAAAGGTGGGCCTGCTCCCGATCTGTAATACTGATTGTCACAACTTCTCTTCCAGAAATTCCCTCACCCTCAATGCGTCCAGTGTGATAAGATTTTGGGATACCAATGCTTTCCAAATCAGATAGGTATTCAGTACAAAATTCAATGGCTTCCTTAACAATATATCGCTCCACTATACAACCCTCTGACCGACTTCGATTTTTGATATACCCTTTCAAAATCTTCATATACCGTTCAACATGATACATCCATCTATAGTGCACAGGACCACAAAGTCGAATCTCTCTCACCAAGTGAATCATCAAATGAAACATCATATCAAATAATGCTGGTGGGAAGAACATTTCTAATTCACATAATATGATGACAATTTATTTTTCCATAGCTAGAAATTTCATAGGGTCTAAAACTTTGCTACATATAGCTTTGAAAAAGAAACAAAGTTTGGTTAATGTATGACGAACATTCTTGGGAAAAATGAAATGTAAAGCTATATGAATTAGATTGTCCATCAAAACATGAAAGTCATGTGATTTCAACCCTTTTAACTTCAAATAATTCATTGACACAATGTTCTTGATATTTTATGAATACCCCTATGTAACCTTTACATCATTAAAGAAGTTGCAAAACTGATATCTCTCCTCCCTAGAAAGAGTATAAGCAACTGGAGGAAGAAACATTCAATTTTCACCCTTCACGAGAGCCAACTCTTCTCGTATTCCCATGTCAACCATGTCCAACCTTTCCTTAATTACATCCTTTATTTTTCCAGGGGAATTTAGAAATGTTCTGATAACACTGTCACATACATTTTTTTCCACATGCATCACATCAAGAAAATATCTGACGTACAAACAATTCCAGTATGATAATTCAAAAAAAAAACTGATCACTTTTTCCAACCGATTTTCGTAAGGTTTTTAGAAAATGGTTTACCAAAAACAATGTTCACATCTTTTAATTTCTCAAACAGTTGATCACCTGTTAGTGGATATGGTGTTGCACGTTGTTCTAAACTTCCATTGAATGATGTTTTCCAAGATCAGTACTTATGCCGATGAGGTAGAAATCTACGATCTCCTAGAAACACAGATTTCGATGAATGTTTCAACCTAATTGATTCTGTATCTTCTTCGCACATGGGACACACTTGAGTTATTTTAATGCTATAGACTGACAAATTTCTATAAGTAGGGAAATCATTTATTGTCCCATACAACATCACTCTCAAAGTGAAGTATTCACTTTTATAAGAATCATACAACATAACACCTAAATCCCACAATAACTTCAAATCCTCTATCAAAGGAGCTAGATAAACATCAATATCGTTACCTAGTTGTTTTGGTCCTGCTATAAGCATAGATAACATGATGAATTTCTGCTTCATGCATAACCAGGGTGGAAAGTTATAATTTACCAACATAATAGGCCATGTACTATGAGTGCTGGTTTGAAAACCAAAAGGATTTACTCCATCTGTCGATAATGCAAGACGAAGGTTTCTCGGCTCTTTTCCAAATTCAGGATACTCATGATCAATTTTCTTCCATTGAGGAGAGTTGGCCGGATGACGTAATTTCCCTTATTTATTTCTTTTATCTGCATGCCACGACAATTGTCTTGCAGTTTCTTCACTTCCATATAGACGCCTAAAACTTGGAATGATTGCAAAGTACCATACAAATTTTGTGGGATTGGATTCATCTTTCTTGTATCGAGAAGCACCACACTTTGGGAATTCTATAAGTGATTTGTTCTCCTTGAGAAACAATATACAGTCTTTCGGGCAGGCATGTATTCTTTCCAAAATCATACCCATCAAGCATAGCATTCATTTAGCTTCATATGTCTGGCTTGAGAGCTCATTATCTTCAGGGAGCATGTCATTCAGGAGAGCAAGTAGTTCCGTAAAACTGACAGCACTCCATCCATTGACTGCTTTCAATTTATACAACTTTAGTATAGTTGACAATGTTGTATAGTTGGTTCAACCAGCATACAATGTCATCTTTGCACAACTCTTTAACTTCTCAAACAATTTTGGGCAATCACGAAGTTCATCTTCAATTGTCTTTGCTGTTTCCTCAATATGATCTTCATCATCATTGACATCTGTAATCACATCCTCCATACGGTCTTCTTCATTATCCATATTTGTATTCATATCTGATGATCCATAAAACGTAGTTTTATCCCAGCCAATAGATACATTCGCCTTTTCTCCATGTTTATTGCAACATTTATAACTCCGATCTATTCCGTGACATATCAAATGTTCTTCCAACTCCTCTGGAGTAAGTAGTCTAGAATAACAACAACATAAACATGGAAAAAGGATTTGAGAAGGATCCTTTTAAAATTTGATGAACTCTTTCACTTCGTTCTCGTACTCTAATGTCAAATGATTAGCATCCATCCAATCTTTATTCATATTCATCCTATTTGAATCTCAAACATTAGTATTTATTGTTCAAGTACACAAAACAAGACTTCCAAATATAGTAGAAGAGAACCAATTCCTTATAAAAATAGAGATAGATAGAGTGTAACCATTAGTATTTATTCATATTCATTAAATATAATTACTTTAGATTCATTATAGTTTCCTCAAATCACCCTAGACCAAATGAAAAGAATAATCAAGAATGATACATCTACCACTCCTAGGTCTCTTCCCTACATTCAATATCATCATGCCTAAATACCCATATATCTACATATACACATGTCACAAACACATAAAAAACCATATCCACATCAGAACCAAAGTACCAATATGGATTTCAATCAGGTTACTCGACTCAAGTGGTGGTGTGTAAGAAATAATAATAAAATATAATAAGTATATAGTCACACATAAATCTCAAACTGGTGTTAATAATCCAATAAACCCAAGGTATCATTCCATCTATCAGAATACTCTGAAGGAGCCCATATGCGACAGTAGTCCCAGGTAGTGAAGGTTCCTGAGGAGGAAAGGGCGAACATGCACCTATCAGGGTTCGAGGTTAGGTCACTGAGGTTGAAGGTGTCCTGATACTCCTACAAGGGTTCATTATATATTTCACAAAACATATCCTGGTACAAGGGTTCCTACACGGGTTCCTGATGATTATGCCAAGAAAAATGGAAACCAAGAGGGGGGAGTGGTTTAAAATACCCCAAGAAAGATGAAAAAACATGGTATTTGAGAATAGGTTAGTGTATTTCATGTTGTCTAGACACCTATCCAATATACTCCACAAGCTGTGATGACCACTGTAGTTGTTGCACTAGGTGAAACTGTCACCTAAGAAGCTGAGATCAATGAGGCCCTTCCCAGCCATGATCTGAACAAACTCCATTATGGCCTTCCTTTGGAATGGGCTTCTAACTTTCCTTTCCTTTGGGTTGTAAATGACATTTAAGTCACCCCCAACAAACAATGGAGGGTGACCGAGATCAAAGGTATTTTGTTCACACCATAAAGATTCCCTTTGAAGAGGGTCATAGGGTCCCAAAATAAAAGTCCTAAGGAAGGAGGTGTCACTATTGGACACCTTGGTAGTGATGAATTTATTGCAATCTTGAACAGTCTCAACAACATATTTATTGTGCCAAAATACCCATTTGTGTCTATTGGAGGGGTCAGAGTGTAGAAATCCATGCAACTTAATCTTCCATGAGAATTCTATGATTATTATAGGGGTTTTTGGGTTATTTGACAACAACAACAATGACATTATGCCTTTTGATTTCTATGGTGAGGAAGTCTGATTTAACATGGGAACTAAGGCCATGAGAATTACATATGAAGATAATAATGATGGGTAGGAGAGGGATTTGGAATTAGATCTAGAGCTAGTAGCCTTATTGAAGTGGGAGGATGATCTCTCATTAAGGTCCCTTGATTTTGAACATGTTCATAATCCCTTCTGGTTGGTAAGCTTCATATAAGTGGGAGATGAGGATCCAAAGGGGCAGGGGAAGGATTGGTAATGAAACTTGGGGGATGGTGAGGGAGTTATATCTAGATCAATAAGTATTTGGAGCTGGATGACAGGCTCAGAGCCAAGGGAGATAAAAAAAACAACTAGGAAGGGGTCTGACCACTACAGAGAACCAGTCAGTAACCTCAGTGTGGGAGAAGGACAGAGATGGAGGTAGGGGTGGAAAGGCTAGAAATCTTGGTGGTCTGGGCATCATTCCATACAAGTGAACTTCCAGACAAAGTCACTTAGATAGCATGAAGGAAATAGGGGGGGGGAACCCCTTGAAGAAAATAGGATTCAAGCATTGGATGACCTAGAAATGCATCAGAACTGGGTGGTGTTGTCCTTAAAGAAAAAGGTTATCCTTCATTCCTTACTTTATAGTGACATGGTGTTGGATCTAATGGAATCAGTGATACCTAGGAGGAATCTAGTGAAACTAGAATCCAAGTGGGAAGGACCTTAAATTTTTCATAAACTTCACTCTGATAGTGTAAACTCATTGATCGTCATTGATGATGATCATATCAATGTTTCCACCAATACTAGGTTTCTCAAGAGATATTTTATATGAATAAACCATCCCTTTAGTCTGGGATATATGGATTTGAACTAAAAATCCAATATCCTAGTTATACATAATTCTGATTATCTAGTCAGGAAGCCAATTTCCTTTCCATATGATGTGAAACTATACAGTTTCATAATAACTTATGTGTCTTGATTTATGTCAACATATGATATGTAGGGATGCATGGACCTTCAAATCCATTTTCTAGCTACAATAATTACTAGAAACAATTCCCACCTGCGCATATAGGTTAGACCATCACAGAGTGTTTCTCATTCAAGAACTTTATTTCTATCCGTTACTATCATAATAGGATACATAGTTACACCAAGGTCTCTAATTGCATGCCTAGCTACAAAAATCCATAAAACATGCATCCCAAATGCACAAGGAAAAACTCACACATGCTCATTTTTCCAACATACAATCAAGATCTAAATACATATTGTTTTTTCATGAAATATATCATACAGAGATTATTTACGTCAGTTCCCATGACCTTGCAATATGACATGAAAAAAATGGAAACATCCTAATCACATGACAATAAAACTATAACACATGAACTTCTTCACCAAATGATGATTAAATACACTGAAAATGTACTTAACACATGTCATTAAACAACATGTACCAACTACCAAACATAAAGCAATGTATTCATCACAATCATCAATAATAAAATCCCAAAATCAAAAGGGGGTTCATAGATTTTTCAAACCATGCAATGCGAAGCTCAAAGGGAGGAAGAGGTCCGGCACATGAAGCTCAGCAGGCGACGGAGGACCGACAACATGAAACTCAAGGGCGACGGAGGTCCGGAAACACAAAGCTCAGCGAGCAGCGGAGGTCTGGCAATGAGAAGCTCGAGGGCAGTAGAGGTCCGGCAAAGCGAAGCTCAGCGGGCAGCGGAGGGGAGTCGCAGGGTTCCAATTTAGTGATAGCTTTAGGTCGCGACAAAATGAGGGTACTGTGCGACCAAATTTATAAAAAAATGGACTACGGTTTTATCAGCGCTAACAAAGCGCTGATAAAGACTACCTTTATAAGTGCTAAAATTTTAGCGTTGATAAAGGTATCCTTTATCAGCGCTTTTTTAGCGCTGATAATGGTCCTCTTTATCGGCGCTAAAAAAGCGGTGATAAATCCTTCCTGTATCAGTGCCAAAATTTTAGCGCTGATACAGGGAATCTTTATCAGCACTTTTTTAGCACTGATAAAGAGACTCTTTATGATCTCTTGTTTAGAACTGATAAAGGTTACCCTATATCAGCGCTAAAATTTTAGCGCTGATACAGGGTTTCTTGATCAGCGCTTTTTTAGCCCTGATAAAGGAATTCTTTATCAACGCTAGAAAAGTGATAATAAAGATCCCTTGTATCAGCGGTAAAATTTTAGCACTGATAAATATTCTCTGTATCAGCGCTAAAATTTTAGCGCTGATACACGGTTTCTTTATCAGCACTTTTTCTTAGCGCTGATATAAGGTGGTGCTGCGCTTGCCCGTTTTTTTAGTAGTGTCCATTGATATCATTGAGAGGGGGGGGGGGGGAAATCAGTGATCCATTTATTTTTATTATTTATTTATTTTAAACTAACCTCTATGATCAGTTAATATATAAATCCTCCCATTCCCGGTTTTCTGACCGTTTTTCTCATACAGGTTGATGAAAGAACGTAAATAGAACATGATGATTTATAAGGTTTTTACTTCAAGTAATACTTATCACTAGGTTTAATTATTATCTTGATACCATGATTTTCACTAGAAAAAAATGAGTGCACATATAAGTTGTATCCTAAAAATAATGAAAGACAATATTTTGAAATTATTGATCACATGTGAATGTGGTGGATTTTTCCCAAAGGGTTATTTATATTGGATCCCTCTAATTTAACCTATATCCAAAAAATATTCTTTATTTATCCTAATGTATTCTTTATACTACCTCCTAACAGTTCTTATTGGGTCCTACCAAACTCCTTCCATGAATAGGTATTCAATCGTGTCCTCCT
>CAUJRU010004511.1:0-16061 GCA_963277665.1 Viscum album | reverse complement strand
GCGGCCTGTTGACTTCCAGTCGCAAGGACCTGTAGGAGAAGGAACAGGAGATCCAGGCCCTGGGCCTAGGAGCCAGTAACCTGGGTCAGAAGCTGGGTGCTTCACTGGGGCAGCCTCAGTATGGGTCTCAGCAGCATGAACCAATGGTTCAACCTTCTCAGATCCAGGAAGAGATCAATCGGCAAATGGAGCTTAATAATATAGGGGGAAGTTGGGCCGGAATAGAAAATGATGATTATGCCCATAGAAGTGATCCATGTAAGGATATTTTAAGCAAGGGAAAGTTTCCTTCAGTTGATAAAGAGGGATTTTAAATTGTCTATTCAAGGAAATCAAGGAAGAAGAAAGACTGCTCTCAATGGAGAACAACGATGGTGACTAGGTCTCATAGCTCATCTACCTACAACTTGGAATGGGATGATGATGTCGGGGAGGGGGGTTATGAAAACGAAATGCTTTATTATGAAGGCAGTTTTATCAATGTCTAGCCCCATCTCCTCTCTTATGTCATCTTTTGTTTTTAATAAAATGGATTTAGAGCCTTTCGGCTCGAAGCTTCTTTCTGTTTCGATGGATTTGGGGAGTTTGAACATCTCACATAATCGTTTAATTTAAATGTTAAGCGATTACTAATGGGATTGAGCCGTACGCTTCAAATGAGCTGAAACGTTTGGGACATTTGTGTAACGTACCATGAATAGGATGAACATTTTGAGGTTCTCGAAGGCCTATATGAATTGGTTCAATTCCTATGCAAGTGGTTGCACTTGATGGATGAGATCATGTGATCGTTAGACCTCAAAGCCGATTCTCTCTAGCTCTTGTTTCTCTCCCACCTTTAAACAAGGTTCTAACAGACTGTGGTGTTGAGAGAGACCCTACCTAAGCATCGGGTGATTCCCATGAACCTTGGATACCTCAGAAGGAGTCTTTCGGTGACTTATCGGAGATCTCGATCAAACGCTTGTGAAAACTTCGACAAGTAGGAAGGACTGGTATTGAGAGAGGTCCTACTAAGTGTCGGGTGATTCCCATGATTTGTGGATACCTCTGAAGGAGTCTTTCAGCGACTTCTAAGTGATCACAATCAAACACTTGTGAAAAGCTTCGAAAGACTGGATCGAATGGTGTAAGGTACACCATTCTTATTCTTTGTTTAGATTGATTACAAATGTATAGATATATTTCGGCGTGACTGCGACGTGACCGCGGACACCCCTCCCCCCCGCTGGACACCCCTCCCCCCTGCTGGATGTGGCTGGAGCAGGGCCACATCACGGAGTGACCGCGGCGTGACCGCGGCGTGACCGCGGCGTGACCGCGGCGTGACCGCGGCGTGACCGCGGCGTGACCGCGGTGTGACCACGACGTGACCGCGGCGTGACCGTAGCATGTTGGCCCGATCCAGCGACATCCGCGGGGCAGCATCTTCCGACCAGGAGCGAAGGGAGTGGGAGGAGGCTGGAATGCGGGTGAAAGGGGGCTGGTTGCAAGTGTTGGGGGGATGGTGCAGGCTGATTTGAAGGTGGGGGGGGGGGCTGTTGCGGGTTGGAATGCTGGTGGGCAGCGGGCTGAAATGAAGGTGGAAGGGGTCGTGCAATGACACGAATGGGCAGAGTGAGAATATTGGATTGATCATCGGATGGAGTACACTGCAATCAGAGGAAAGAATATGCGCTGTGAGAATACAATATGCAATGGAGGATCATCGGATGGTCCAATAAAATTGTACGCTAAGTAGACACCCTATGATCAGACGATTCAGGTACAACATACCCGGGTAGTAGAAAAGTTGAAAGAATATGATATGAATCTACATACACAAGAGTTGGAGCACCAAAAAAATATACAAACAGGAAACATTTATGAAGAGGTATAAAACCTGGTTTTTTTAAATATCATTGCAGAAATAGGTACTATAAAAATACATAGGGAACATATAATATTTATGTCTAAATGATTTCTATGGAGCAAAATAAATTTGAAACCTCAAGCTGAGATAAATGTGAAAAGAAAAGGAACAAAACTATGCATAAAACTATTGAAGGAGTAAGAAACTAATTAACAGAAGTGATTAAAAATGATGACACCCACCCAATGCACATATTGATAGTATTGTTTTCTAGTATAACAAACTTGCAAAACATCAATCTTCTATTGCATCTTGTCCAGGCGACACAGAGTGTATGGCTTTTTTGGAATTATGGTTTCTGTTGCTGTTCACAGCCCCACTCCCTTCCCAGCCGTTGGCTCTACAATAGGGGGGCTTCACTTATTTCTTCTATTTCATCTTCTCCAGGCGAAACACAAAGTGTAAGAATTTTCTGGAAATCTGGTTTCTATTGCAGTTCACAGACCCACTCCCTCCCCAGCCGCTGTTGGCTCTGCAAGAGGCCGTGAACTTGCGAAGTCAAATCTGCGAGAGCTGTCTCGACGCGTCCAAGGTGTTGCTTGGCACCGTCGAATCACGTTTGGTTCCTGGTCTCCATGATTGGTCGAAGAAGATCAACGGTTGAGGAGAGTAGTAGTGGAGTAGATAACGAAGAGGAGAAGTTTGGCTATGTAATAGAACTGATTAAAAATGACCAATTCTATATAATGCACAAAATTCTGTATAATGCACAATTCAAAAACGGTGTTTGATAAAGAAATCAGAATCAAATAAATGACTGACAATTACAAATATTTAAAAATTCATATGAAACAAAATGAATAATCGGAAGATAGAATGACATATTTCATCAAATGACATGATTACAAACCAATACCATTGAAACATGGAGTTCAAATAAAAATGAATAATCTGGCATTTCTATAATACATTCCATGATGGTGTGTATGTATAGTATGCAAACAGAAAACTGTAATGATAGGAGGCAACAAACATGTCGTATTTGTGCAGTATAATAATTCAGGCATTGAAAATTGAACACAATGAAAACAGGATAATGAAATGACTAATTGCTTTCAATGGAGCAACATAAATTTCAAATAACGTTTCAGTACTGTAGATAATGTAATAATTATTTCACATCAAATAGGAATTTGAAAAATAGTACTGAAAACAAATTAAATAGTAAACATGTATGTTTACCATTGGTGTGCGGCATCACATTTTAGTCTGCTTTTTCTATTTTCCTATTTGCATTTCCCTTCATTCAGGTGTGTAGTTCAGTAGAATGTGTGATTGTAGCCTTGTTGTCTCAAAAAATGTGGACAGTAGCATGAAGTTCATCCTCATTATCACAATCACAAACATCCTGACGACAAATTCCATCACCCTGGATCACAACCAATCTATAGTAAATATATTTAATTGAAATAAGAGCATTGAAATGATACATATAAAATTATCCTTAAGTAGTAGAGTTCACCTAGGTAAGTGCAGTATCAAAGCCGCAATCACAGACATCCTGATGACAAATTCCATCACCCTGGAGCACAACCACACTATAGTAAATATCGTTGATGAAGATTATCCTGGAGGTGAGAAGTACATGTAGAAGAATATCCTGGAGGTGAGAAGTACATGTAGAAGATACAACTGAAACATCACCTTCTAATCAGCAACGGTCGGCACTAAAGGAAAATTGGAAGTCGTTATGCCCCGATGTTTGGATCATAGGCCGTCTTATGAGATAAGCATGTCCAATCTCTATAATACATTACACCCTGCTCTAAAATACATGATCCACTACTATAAAATATGACCCACTACAAAAATCATGATTTACTACCCAAAAAACTGCATGTTCCAGTGCTTATAGTGACATAATAAAAAGTCTGAAATTTAAAACCTTGCACCATCACAGTTGAATGGTTCACCAATTTGCTACTGTTGAATAAAAAGTGAAACTTTAATATAACTGCACAAATAATGGTGACATAATAAAAGTCTGAAATTTAAAAACAATTGAATTAGATTCGGCCACATGAAAAAACATCCAGCATCCTGAAAGACCGTCATGGAAAATCTTGTAGCAGAAAGTTAAGCAATCTATAAGAAACATTTGAAACAGTGCAGCAACAGAAACCTCTAGCATAAACTTCCAGTAGCTAAAACATCCAGCATTAAAATCTTGTAGCAGAATTCTCCAACATAATGATAATCATCCAGCAATCCTAGCCTCTAGCATGAGTATCAGAAAGAGATGTTAGAAATAACTGAAACAGATGCACGAAAACTTTGAAATGAATAGTCTGTAGTCTATCTAATGTAATACACATTGATCTACAAATAATAATTAACAAAAAAATAATGGGAATTATTTGATGAGTGAAGATGTATGATTACCTTCTATATCCAGGATGAGTTTTCAGTCTGTTTTTTCTGTTTTCTTGTTTATATATCCCTTCGTCATGGTCTCCAAATCAGTAGATGGACATGTTGTAGGCACGCTGTCTGGAGACGTCTGGACATTATCTTTCTCACTGTTGTCAACATCAAAACAGCGCGACAGATTTTTCTACATAGAGGTTTCATGTTAGAATCAATTTAAACATTATAGTATAGGAATTGAAAGCAGTGAAATTAAGAGCAGGGCTTAAATAGTAGAGTGTTTTTTATCAGCACATAGATGTAATAAATCTGTACATTACAGATTCTATAGCACAGTGCTCCCTATCTATAGGTGGTGAAATAGTTATACCTAGCCTGTGAAGTATCTGTGGGATGTTTTATGATATTTTCCAGATCTGTACAGCAGTGCATTTTCTCTATAGAGACATTCATAACCTGCATGGGCTTAGTTTCCTGTATCGATATTGTGGTACCATGTTCAACTGATTTGGGTGCCACAAAATCAGTATTACAGGGCTTATTTAGTGTCTCGGCATACCCATAATTGGCAGGATTGCTAATAGTATTAGTGTGAGTTGGGATAGCAGAAACTGGTTCATCATCTTTTATTTTGATTTCATTCTTTAGTCCAAGAGAGGTGTCATTGTTAGCAGGTTGTATTATTGAATCCTTAAGGATAGAAATTGTAGGTTTCATATTACGGAACATCTTAGAAATAGTATTATCACTACTAAAAGAAAGCTGAGACCAATCAGAAAAGGCATTTGTAGCAGTGGAGAACCGTAGTTTAGTAGTCATTCTCATTCCCAATAAGATATGGTAAATATTAATGATATTGATCAAAAAAGCAATGTAATCGGATGCATGGAACTCGTCATACATTACCAATCCAAACATACAATTAACATCAAAAGTGAGTCTCAATATCAGTATCATCAAAATCATGATAACCCTCATCCACACCTCCTATAGAAACACCATCACCACCTCTCACACCACCAACATCATCATCGGCATCGACATCTGCATCCGAACCGGCACCAGCACCGGGTCCAGCACTAGGTCCGGCTCCGGCTCCAACAGAAGAATCTACATTAGCAGAACGCATCGACATCAAAAAGGCATCAACCGTTGCAGCTGCTTCTGGTGGAAGTGTAGAAGAAAGGGCAGACATAAACTTAATCATATTTGCAGTTATCACCTGTTCTGATTTTTGACTTGCTTCTTTGATTGTGGCATTCATTTGTTCCACTGTGACAAAACCAGAACCGGTACTCGAAGAAACGTTAGTAGACCAGTATCGAGATGGTACAATCTTCTTCCCAGGTCGACAACGCACTCTACCCTGATGCTCATCTCCTAATACCTGATGTAGATGATCGTTTGGGCCCAAATTGTCAGGTTCTTTTTCTGCCAATGCCTCTAAAGAATTCTGTTGATTGATATATAACATAAATTAAAATGATAAAATAATATAAGGAATTAAATTCATTAAAAATCAAAGAAATTGAAATATACTTACAATCACCTTCTCGGTGTCGGGATTTGGCACAGTACCATCTTTCTTTTTCCGGCTTGTACAAAACAAAGTTGAGTGAGGAACGCGACCCTCAATATTCGATGCCTTTTTCTGGAGAAAAACAAAGAAATAAATCAAAATTGGAAGTTAAAAAAATTACACAAAACAAAGTTAAATATTTTAAATGTTAAATTACCTGCGTCTGCTCATGATCTGGTAATGAAGTGTGTCCGCGAGTATAAATGTGTTTCATTGCACTCTTTTTTTTTATTTCTATTTGATTTCTCCTATAAATAAATAATTATATAAACTCATTAACATAAATAAAACAAGTAATTTAAAATCGTTTTCAAATAAATAAATGAATATATATATAAATTTAACAAACACCTTAAACGCTGAACTCTTCCAATAGTTGATCATCTCTTTATATTGTGATATTGGGCAATCTTGAATCACCAGTACTTCTTCAAGCTCTGTACCAACTCTCTTTTTCCACCCAAGATATAAATCATACTTGTAGGCTCGCCAAATTTCACCTAAATACATTATCATTGCAGCCTTTGCATTTTGTCCATCGGGAAAATTATATCGAAACTGCAATGGACATAATATATGTTAAGAAAATTTTATAAATTTATATATATAAAAAAGGTGATTAACATTACTTACCCAAATCTCTGCCCAGGCTTTGTCCTTTATTTCTTGTCCAACTGCCTTCCAACTTATCGGTTGAACCAGAATGATATTGCTGTGTCTAGCAAGTGTTCCCATAAAACTTTTACATTCCGTGCCATTTTTATTAATTATAGCATTGTCCTCATTGTAATCAACTATGATTTACGTGTTCCGATTCCAAACCTCGCGCATTTTTGTGCGGCCTCGTCGTCTGGTAGAGGCTGGAGCTAATCATGAAACCAAAATAAAAGAGAATAATATATATGAATTTATCATTAATCAGTAACAGTAATGCTTAAACAAATACCAGTAGATGGGGGATCTGCTGACCCCTGAAGTGCTGCGTCTGGAGGGGGGGAAGCCTCCATGGTAGGTGAGATATCTACAGGAGTACTATGTATAGTAGATTCAAAGTGTACTGATGGAGGCAGAAAACCCGATGGATAACCCTGTACAGATGAGGGTGGATATGGATATGGATATGGCGGTGGGATATATGGGGGCACAGTACCCTGTACAGTGGATGGTGGGAATGGAAACTGAGGGATGGGAGTCTGAGAACTACCATCCGATGTGGGAGTGGGAAAAAAGGGATACGGAAAAGGTGGGTATGGATAATATGGAGGTGGCATAATGGGAGGATGGCCTCCTGATGTCTCAAGCGGCGTATTAGTAGGCTGACCTGTAGAATCAGTGCCCCCCGCCACAATATCATCCTCAGTGGCATAATCCAAGCGTCTCCTCGACGATGCGGTCTAAAATAACATAGATGATAAAATAAAACGAACGATAACAAGATAAATAATATGAAAGACCATAATATTCAAACATAATTTGTACTTACATTGTTTCCAGGAGGAGACCTACGTTGTTCGTTTCTCAATATTCTTCTACTCCTTCTACTACCATCATAATCAGACATTTTGACCTGAAAATTTAAAATAATATTATCAAATAAATAGAAATAATGCAAAATGTTAAATAATACAATTGTATCATAAAACAATGAGATACATTTTCATGTGTGATATTTATATTGATAAAATATCAAGACTTTTCTATATTCAAGATTTACTAGAGAAGTGGTTAAACATAAATTGGTGAGGCTATTAATAGTTTTATATTCGATAATGGTATAAAATATACTAGTTATTTTGATATCATGTATGAAAGTTAAAAATAACACATACAATATTGCGATAATATCAGGTAAATACTTACAAATGTGTCAACGCTATGTGGGGTCTGTGACAATTTCTGGTTCACAATCTGTTCTAACAATTGCATCATCCGTATCATCAAATGCAACATTCGAATAAATACCAACAGGTTCATCCACAACATCATTGTCATCCATGCCTTCGTCAAAAATATGTCTAGGAATAACATCAACAATAACACCAAATTGTGGTTGTAACGGGTCACTTACATAAAACACCTGTTTAGCTTGTGACACAAGAATATAAGGTTCATCGGTACGAAGCTAGCGGTTCATATCAATCACTCTAAATCCACAGTTATCAATATGCATTCCTTGTCGTGTCATTGAATCAAACCACTTGCATTTCATCATTGCGACACGACCATGTGCATAGTAATCTAATAAAATGATTCTTTCAACAACACCGTAATATGATATATTTTCTGATCGAGGTTGCTTGTCCGATGCACTCGCATAACAATCTGTTGTGGCGCTTATCATGACACCGTCATGCTGTGTTGCCATTTTTTTTGCACAACTATTTATAACAAATTTATATCCATTGACAACCATTGACTTACAATCACGCACCACATCGTTTGGACCAAAGGACAATGCTTTTATTTCATCTGATACTTCAATCATTGGTAGAGTTAAAACCTAAAAGATACCAACATAGAATATTAAACAGAGACATGTGATTATGTTATGAGAAGAAGAAAAAGAAATCTATTACCTTTGACTTTAACCAGGCAGCAAATTCTTTGCTGTGCAACAGTTCCTTCCTCTAAATAGATAGAGAGCGATGTCTCTTTTTTATAATTTCAAAATTTTCTCTACAGATATGCAAGCATTAAAATGTCAGAAGATATAAAGAAATCACACAATGAAAAAAATACATATTTATTAGTTTACTTACTTGATATAATCATCAAGCACACTACAGTTGAATAATACTGTGCGATGTGCCATTTCCCACTCTTCCCTGCTTAAAGTACACAACGAGTACGATCCAGATATCCCCCCTGTTTGGGGCATTGAAGGAAATGCAGGCTCAATGGGATCATATTGCACATCTTCAGTTCTCATTAGTCGATTAGACCTCGTAGTGACGTTAGCCAAGTACGATGAACAGAAATCCATGCATTCTTGTGCTAAATAGCATTTCACAATACAACCTTCAGGATGATATTTATTTCTCACATAAGATTTCAATGTAAACATCATTCTTTCGGTAGGATACATCCACCGACTCGAAACAAGACCACCAAAGAGAACTTCCGTGGGAAGATGCACAGTCAAATGTAACACAATTGTGAAAAAAGACGGTGGGAAAATTTTCTCCAAGTCGCAAATAATAATCGGTGCATCTCTCTGCAATTTCTGAACAGCACTTCTGCTCAATCTTTTGGCACAAAGATCTCGATAAAATTGACATAACTTAATCACCGAAACTCTAACATTATGTGAAAGTAAATGACGAATGGCAATGGGAATCAACTCATGTAACAAGACATGGTAATCATGGGTTTTAAGAGATTTGAGTTTCACATCTTGCGTATTCACCCTTTTCGAAATATTACTTGAATAACCATCCGGAACCTTCAAAATTTCCAAGACCTGAAGAAATTGTTTTTTCTCCACATTTGTCATCGAATAACAGGCAACAGGGACTTTCCACTTATTTTGACCAATTAACTCAGGATGAAGTCTTGCTCTTATACCCCAATCCATCAAATCACGACGACACCGCAAATCGTCTTTTGTTTTGCCTTTGACATTTAAAATAGTAGCAAGTAACATCTCACAAATGTTTTTCTCGATATGCATTACATCCAAACAATGACGTAATAAATTCGATGACCAATACGACAACTCAAAGAATATGCTTTTCTTTCTCCAATTGCTGTTGGAATTGGAATTAGCATGCTTTCGCTTTCTGATATTTGATTGACTTTTGCCAAGAACATAATTCAAATCATCAAGTTCTTTAACAATATCAGTCCCTGAAATTCATTGAGGTGTCTCATTTGTCTCGATGGCATTATCGAACTGTCTCCGATTATTCCTGTATGGATGGTCCATTGGTAGAAAACGTCGATGCCCTATGAAGCTGAAAGTTCGTTGAAACTTCATTCTTCAGAAACGTGTATTTTCATACAAATAGGACAGGATAATTTCCCTTTAGTACTCCAACCAGACATCATTCCGTAGGCAGGGAAATCATTTATCGTCCATAATAAAGCTGCACGAAACATAAAGTACTCCTTTCTGAATGCATCATACGCTTGTGCACCAACAATCCAAAGCTCATTTAACTCCTCTATTAATGGCTGAAAGTATATATCAATATCATTTCTAGGATCACTGGGTCCAGATATCAATATACTCAGGATAGTGCATGGCTTCTTCATACACATCCATGAAGGAAATTTATTAATGTGAATGAAAACAGGCCAAGTACTGTGTGCAGTATGCATTTGGCGAAATGGGTTGAAACCATCACAGGATAATCGCAATCTAACATTTCGTGGGTCGGCTGAAAAATCCGGATGTAACCTATCAAATTTCTTCCAAGACAACCCATCTGCAGGATGCACTATTTCATCGTTATCCTTATTTCTTTCATCTGCATGCCATCTCATATTCATTGCCATTTGTTCTGACATAAAAAATTTTTGAATCCTGGGAATTAAAGGGAAGTGCCACATCACTTTCTGTGGTATGCATGATTGAGATCCATCTTTATTAGTCTTCCACCTTGATGTGCCACACTTTTTGCACTGACTCAAGTTTGCATTCTCCTTCCAGAACAAACAACAGTCTTTGAGACAAGAATGAATCTTACTAGATGAAAATCCAAATTTGTTAACCAACTTTGATGCCATGTAATCATTTTCTGGAATACATGCATCATCAGGCAGTAAATCCTTAATAAATGTAAGGAGATAGTCGACTGTAGTATTACTAAATCCATACATTGTTTTCCCATGATATAATCGCATTAAAAACTCAAGTTTGCTCATTTTTCCACATGCTTGATATACTGGGGTATTTGCATCTTCCATAAACTTTCTAACACTCTCAACGTCATCATCCTGATAAATAGATGAGAACTGTGTTCCAGTATTCATTTCCTCTTGCACTGGTCTACAAGAGGAGCTAGCTTCAGAAACAAAAGGAAACCGATCAGAAATCAGTTTTTTCATACCAATCTTTTCTGCTGAATCGATGACATTCAACACTTGAGCTTTTTCTCCATTGTGATACCACACATGATAATTTTTTTGGAAACCAATTTTAGTGATATGGTAACTCACTTCCTCACGAGTTAACCAAGGTCTTCCAACACAATCAAAACACGGGCATCGAATCAATCCGCCATCTGAATCATTATTGAATGCAAAGTCCAAAAAATATTGTAACTCCTTCTGAAATTCATCAGTGATCCGATCAATGTTGTACATCCAGTATCTATCCATTCTGAGGAAGATAAACATACATTAGATAAATAATCAAGAAAATGACTTAACATTGTATGTATTGTTTCATAAAATATTAAGTAATCATCAATAACAAGTTAATAAAAAAATTATAACAAATATATTAAAATTATGGTTTAGGGAATTCATAAATGTTTTAAATTATAAAAATTCACGAATAGTCATACATAAGTTCCAATAATGAGGACTGATTATAGTAAAAAGAGTTTATATGAAATCTAAGAGATAATAATAATCAATTCCCAAAAGTGTTTGGGTTAATTAATAACGAGTTCTGATGTTCTGTATTAAATCTACAAAGATTTATTGAAATTTAGAGACATTTTGAAAATATAACCCATATCTACAAAGATTTGTTGTCATTCTACTAAAATCCTTGGGAATTTCTGGTGTGGTTGAGTTGTTTAGTGATTTTTCTCAGTTTTCTTTTATGCCTTACCCCGCACCCCATTGAGTAGTGGTAGATGACGGAAAATATAAACCATATCTACAAAGATATGTTGTCATTCTACTAAAATCCTTGGGAATTTCTAGTGTGGTTGAGTTGTTTAGTGATTTTTCTCAGTTTTATTTTATGCCTTACCCCGCACCCCATTGAGTAGTGGTAGATGACGAAAAATATAATCCATATCATAAAGAAATTAATAATAGAAATCATCATTATTTATCTTTGAGAAGGAGAGAGACATTTCATAGAAAATAGTTTTCTTCTTGGTTGAAATTGAAGGTGGAAATATTACTATAATAAATTAATTATATCAATATTTAATTATGTTCAATATCCATTTATATTATATGAAATAGAGGTAAATCCATTTTGATCAAGGACTCCTAAGGATATTATTTTTTTGAAGGTTGGGGACCCACCTTACATCAAGTAAGTGGATGATGGATTGATCATCTTACTCTATTAGAATAGAGTCTCTACCCTCAACCCTACACCTATTATTATTTCCTAGAAGGACATATCCTTCCAACTTCTTGAATAGATTCAAAAAAGACTCTATATATAGACACAAGTTACAATAATATCCAGAGTTGAGGACCCACTCATGATTGAGTTTATGGATGGATATATTCCGGAATTCAATAGCATAATATCTTGAGTCAACCATAAAAGGCTGGTCAGTTGGTTTTTTGTGTTCTAACTCTCACATGAGTTTCCTACACTTGGGATTAATGTGCATGGGTTTAACATAGTGAAAACATGTGACTTTTCTATCCAAGGAACTAGTTTTGGATTTGGGTTCTTTATTACACTTGGAAAGTATGTTCACTACCACCATAATGACATCAAATCCTTGAGATCGGGGTAAACTAGATATAAAAAATATATAAATATCCTCCCACACTTATTCAATAATTATTAATGGATATAATAATATTCATGAAAGTTGGGCTAAATATTTTTGTCATTGGAAGTTGCAGAAACCCCGGCTGATGTGTCCCCTTTACTGGCCACATGCTCATGATCTTCGTTATTGCACAGATGGTGCTAATGTGGCAGTTCATTAAGCAGGGTGTTGATGTGACAGTTATGTTTAGAAGGTTGTAGCATTAGTTATGGGATTAAAGCTACTAAACATTATAATGAATTTATGGTTAATATTTTTGATGAAGTGGTAATATTAGAACAAGTAAAGATTCTATGATTCTATACCAATAAAAATAAAATAATTCCAAGATGGATTCCAAAATTATAGGAATTCCAATTGAATGTAACAGTGAACAAATCACAAACCAGTAGAAAATTCATTAATGGAATGCTTGCATATTTCTCATAGAAACATAAAAAAGAATCTACACAGACTGATTCCCCTAAAATGAGGGTCAAAAACTTGAGAATACAATTCCAAAACATAGGAATTTACCAAGTTAATAAGAAATATAAACCAATAAAGGTAAAATAATTTGGAAATAGATTCCTAAATTCCAAGAATTCAAAATGATTATAATGACACCAACGAAAAAATTAGAAAACAATGGAAAATACAAGTAGTAAATGCTTGCATAATTCTCATATAAATAGAAATAAGAATCCTTACAGATTAATTTATCTAAATCTTGGATAAAAAAACAGAATAATATTCTAAAACATTGAAATTAACAGATAATATTTACCCCTGTCATTTCCAGAACCAATAAGCATGTTCTTGACACAAAGAATCATCTACAACAATAAACAAAATGAGGGCTGCAGAAAGCAGGGATTAAATGAGTCATAACAGAATTTATTTATAATTGTAAATAGAAAATGTGTTTTAGAATATATTTTTTTGAGATATTCAACATGGTTAGAGGTTTGAAGGTGATTCCCAAACATCTAACATTATCTTTGAACACCTGGTGTGTAGGGTAAATAGGTTTATCATCCATGCTCCATGGAAGTAAAGATTCTTTGAATCTAAACCTATTAACATAAAATAATTCCAATATGGATTCCTAAATTCTAGGAAATAAAAATGATGGTACAAACCAGTGGAAAATTCATGTATGGAATACATGGATAGTTCTCATAGAAAAAAATAAGAATCTGCATAGACAGATTCACATAAAATCTGGGTAAAAAACATGAGAATGCAATTCCAAAACATAGGAATTTACCATGTTCATAAAAAATATAAACCAATAAAGGTTAAATAATTCAGAAATAGATTCTTAAATTCTTGGATTTCCAAATAATTACAATGACACCAGTGATAAAATCTCAAAATAGTGGAAAATACAAGTAACAAATGTTTGCATAATTCTAATATTAATTGAAATAAGAATCTTTAGATATTGATTTATCTAAATCTAGGATAAAAAACCTATGAATGTGATTCTAAAGAATTTTAATTGACACAACTTATTTAAACCTTTCATTTCCATAACCAATGATCAAGTTCTTGACACAAAGAATCATTTATAGCAATAAACAAATGAGGGATGCATCAAGAAAGGATTAAAAGAATCATAAGAATTTTTTATAATAGTAAACAGAAAATGGGTTTTAGAATACAAAATAATTGAGATATTCAACATGTTTTGAAATATCAAATAGTTTCTATACAACTGAAGGAGTCAAAACATAACCAGAAACAAAAAATTAAGTTATTTTCAATTCATTAGTGCTATCAAACAGACCCTAAATACATGTTCAAAACATCAATTCAACAAAAAAAGAGTATCAAGAGAGTTAAGGGAACACATCTAATAGAAAAAATAATGGATCAAGACCCCTTTTCATGGGATTGGTCTAACCTTCATCACACTCACAGAGCATGTTGGCTAATGGTGTTAAATTTAACCTCTATTTCATCCTTGCCCCCCATATGGGGATTTTGCGTGAAGATGTCGGTCGGGAACGGGGAGGGGGTTCGCGCAAAGATGTCTCAGGGTGACGTCGGCCAAGAACAGGGAGGGGAATTCATCAAGGAGGTCCATTGAATGACAATAGGATTTACTATATTCATAATAGGAATCCACCATCTCAATGTAATTAGAAAAATAAATAGTTTTAGGTGCTTATATATTGCTATTTTCATGTATATAAATACCATTATTTTGAACAAAGATCTATATAGTTCCGAGGTAAATATAAATTTTTATAGTTTCCCACTGACTCAATGAAGTTGGATAACAGGAATCATGGTGGGTGGATACAATAGAATGAGAAGAAGCACCAACATCATCGGAAGGTAAACACCAAAATCTCATATTTTCAATGGGAGGACCATAATAAATAGATTATATTATATGATTCTAATTCCTCAAATGTTCAACTATTTCCCTTTATATCCCCTTCAACCTCATGAACTGGTTTATAGTTAGAAACATGATCCAATTTTTCTATTTGATAACCGAGATATAATTGGTTCCAAGATTTAGTGTACTTGTATGTGTATACTGAATACATAATACTGATAGATGATGAATCTGAAATAACATTTCATCGTGAGTGAACTATAGCCAGATATGTTGAGCCACCATTCTATTTTCTGATGAAGTGTAGTGTTGTTGTTTGGAAAACAACTCCTCTAGATGTTGTAAAATTGATATGCAAATCATCATGGTTCATACTAATCACAAAAAAAATCGTCATTAATTGATGATATAATGACACCATTTATCAAATAATTGTGATAGCCTCACCTGGAATGATAAGAACCCTAGAACACCTGACGGAAATCGCAAACAGGAGGAGGAGGAGGGGGTTTGAAGAGGTGGATGAACTGTAGAAAAAAAAAACAAATTACCGAGGAAGACAGCTGTAGATGAGGAAAATGTGTCGGGAGGGAGATGGGGGTGTCGACCTCGGCATCGGAAGAGAGCCGTCGGGGAGGAGCCGTTGAGGAGGAGGGCGCGGCGAGGAGGGCGCGGCGAGGAGGAGGCGTCAGGGAGGAGGGCGCGGTGAGGAGGAGGGCGCGGCGAGGAGGGCGCGGCGAGGAGGGCGCGACGAGGAGGAGGGCGCGGCGAGGAGGAGGCATCGGGGAGGAGGAGGGCGCGGCGAGGAGGAATTGCGAGGGATAAGGAGGAGACGTGGTCGGGAGGAGGGTGGTGTGCGAATCGGGGGAGGAGGGCTGCGGGAGGAGGAGCCCGATAAAAGATAGGAGAAAAAAAGGATGAAACGGATTTAGCCACGGAAGAAAAATTTAAGCGTGGCAATATAATGGCTGTAGCCACGGACCTACAAAACCGTGGCTATGGGTCCGTGGCTATAGCCCGAATTTCCAGTAGTGATATAATATTTGAAAAAATCTATAGAAAATCACAATATATAAAGAATTAATTTAACTTAAATAAATAAATAAAGTAAGCATCTTATAATTCTATCCCCTATAACCCTCAACTATTCAATAAGATTTTATCCTTTTTTTC
>CAUJRU010004510.1:0-16084 GCA_963277665.1 Viscum album | reverse complement strand
TGATGATGTATTGTGATGGGAAATGAAATGATTGTCCCCCTGGGAAACCAAACGTTATGGGAGCTGAAATGAAAAATCTTGTAGCCATGCCCACACAAATTTATCAAGATATGAATCATGCAGGACTTACAAACGAGCAAAGTAAGGAGCCACATTCTGTTGAATCCTTTATGAGGCAACGTCCGCCTTCATTCAGCAAGTCTACTAATCCATTCGTTACTGAAAAATGGATCAGTACTACTGAAAAGAAATTTTCAGTTCTTCAATGCTTTGAACATGATAAATTAATCTTAGCATTGTATCATTTGGAAGGTTATGCTGATCAATGGTGCAATCTTATCAAAAATACGAGGCCAAGAGATGAAATTGAGTCAATGGAATGGGACGAGTTCAAGAAATTATTTTTTTTCAATAAGTACTTCCCTCATATTCTCCGAAAAAAGATGGAGATATAGTTTCTTGAAATGAAGAAAAAGGATGATGAATCTGTTGGTACATATGAAGCAAATTTTACAAGAATTGCAAGGTATGCTTATGGTATTATTATCCAACCTGAGAGTAAGATCAATCGATTATTTAGTGTCTTAAAACCAAGTCTTCGAAGGGCGTTATCCATAAGGGACTTCAATAACGTTGAGGAAATTGTTTGATGTGCTCTCAAGGTTGAGATGGAGATTGGTGTAACCCATCAGTCACATGGGTTTGATAAGAAGAGGAAAATGGAATTCAAAGGAAAATCTAAAGACCACACTGGAAATAAGATGAGATTTCCCTTATGCTCAAAGTGTGGAAAGAAACATGGAGGGAGTTTTCTTAAAGGGACAAGTAAATGTTTAAAATGTGGAAAGGAAGGTCATCGAGAATTTGAATGCTGCAATGATGGGAATCAGATGTCTAATGATGAAAACAAAGGAAGGGACACACAGAATGAACCTACTACACTTCAATGTTTCATGTGCAAGGAGATGGGGCATTATGCCAATAAATGACCTAATCCACGGTTTGTTGATGATGATCGACATCAACAAAATATTATGGCTAAAGACAAAGGAAAGTCACATGCAATTTTTATCAGCGATGTGGAGTATGATAACGATGTGGTGAAAGGTACACTTACCATCCACTCTAAAGTATAAAATGTTTTATTTGATTCTGGATTCACCCACTCTTTTATTTCTGAAGAATTTTCTAAGAGTATCACTTTATGACCTCAACAATTAGATGTTGAGTTAGCTGTGACAACCTCTAATGGCACAACAGTAGCATAAAAAGTTTATATTTCTCCCACGATTGAAGTTTGTGGGAAAGTGATTCCTGAAAATCTTGTGATCCTTCCTATAGTGGAATTTGATGTGATTCTTTGCATGGATTGGATTTCTCTAAATGGATCTCATATCAATTTCCAAAGAAGGGAAGTCACATTTCATATTCCAGATCAATCTTTGATCGTCTATCGATCCAATGATGAATATAACCTTCCAGTGCAAATTTCTTCCATCTTATGGGTCTTGATTCCATTGAATGATGGTTATTTATCTCAAATGGTTGTTGAGAAACTCACGATTAATAATATGCCCATTGTACGAGAGTTTGATGATGTATTTCAGGAGGAATTGCTGGGTCTTCCACCAAATCGTGAAGTTGAGTTTTCAATAGAACTCGTACCGGGTGATTTGCCAATTTCAAAGACACCTTATAGAATGGCCCCAATTGAGTTACAGGAATTGAAGAAGAAACTCCAAGAGAATCTTGATAAGGGATTCATAAGCCCTAGTGCATCAACTTGGGGAGCACCTATTCTGTTTGTAAAGAAAAAAGATGGATCAATGAGACTCTTCATTGATTATCGAGAACTTAAGAATATCATTATCAAGAAAAAATATCCCCTACTGCGCATTGATGACTTATTTGACCAACTGCGCAGAGCTCAATTCTTTTCCAAGATTGATCATCGTTCAGGGTATCATTAATTAAGGTTCAAAAGAGAGGATATACCAAATACGGCTTTCCGTACAAGGTATGGAAAAAATAAATTTATAGTGATGCCATTTGGTCTTACTAATGCCCCTGTTATCTTCATGGATCTGATGAATAGAGTCTTTAGAGACTATCTTGATTAGTTTGTGGTAGTCTTTATAGACGATATTATTTTTTATTCAAAGAGAAAAGAAGAACATGAAGATCAATTTGGAATTATATCAAAGACCATGAGAAAGGAGAAGCTTTATTCCAAATTTACCAAGTGTGAATTTTGGATTAAAAAAGATGCATTTTTGGGTCACATAATCTCAAAGGTGGGGATATCTGTGGATCCATAAAAAATAGTGGTTATCGAAAGATGGTCAAGACCAAAAACTGTAACCGAGATCCGAAGATTTCTTGGTTTGGCTTGATATTATCAATGTTTTGTGAAAGATTTTTCACGATTATCTAATCCACTCAACAGGTTGACTCGGAAATGATTTATGTTTGTTTGGACGGAGGAATGTGAAGAGATTTTCAAGGAGTTGAAAAGAAGGTTATCCAGTGCACCTGTGCTCACACTTCCTTGTAGTGGAGAAAGGTTTGTGATCTACAGTGATGCATCCAAGAAGGGGCTGGGTTGTGTTCTTATGCAAAATGATATGGTGATAGCTTATGCCTCACGACAGTTAAAAATCAATGAGCAAAATTACCCAACACATGGTTTGGAGCTAGCTGCGGTAATCATTGCATTAAAAATTTGGAGGAATTATCATTATGGAGAATGGTGTGATATTTTTACTGATCATAAAAGTTTAAAGTATATTTTCACACAAATGAAGATGAATATGCACCAAAGAAGATGGTTGGAACTGATTAAGGATTACAACTGCTCAATTCATTCCCACCCCGGGAAAGCAAAGAAGGTGGCAGATGCATTAAGTCGACAAGAGAATGCCAGTTTATCCATGATGTGGATCACAAAAGAAACAATATTTATGGATTTACAAAGGATGGATCATGGAATTACAATGGAAGGGGGAAAATCGTATCTTTCTAAAATGAATGTTCAACCATCAATACATGTGAAGATTCAAGAGGCACAGAAAGAAGATTTCGAGTTACAAAAGAAGGTGAGGAATGTTCCTGAATTCAACCTTGATTATGATGGGATAATAATGTTCAGGAATCGGGTTTTTTTTATCCCATTCCAGAATTAAAGAAGGAGCTACTGGATGAGGCTCATAGTTCTTCATTCTCTATTCATCCTGGAAGCACGAAGATGTATAGGGACCTGAAATAGTACTTCTAGTGGGATGGAATGAAAAAAGATGTTGCTGAATATGTCTCTCGATGCTTGGTTTATAATCAAGCTAAAGCTGAGAGAGAGAAGTCTAAGGGGATGTTACAACCATTACCCATACTCAAATGGAAATGGGAAAAATCACTATGGACTTTGTCACAGGACTTCCTAAAACATCCAAAAGTAATAATGCTATCTGGTTCATAGTTGATCATCTTATAAAGTCGGAACACTTCATTGCTATTAGAGAGGATTTCTCTCTGGATCCTCTTTCCATGATATATGTAAAGGAAGTGGTAAGATTTCATGGAGTACCACTTTCTATTTTATCTGACCAGGATCCGAGATTTACCTCGATGTTCTGGGGAAGTCTTCAGCATACTCTGGATACATAGTTGAGGTTCATCACTACTTATCATCCTCAAATAGACGGTCAGTCTGAGAGGACAATTCAAACTCTAGAAGATTTGCTTAGAGCTTGCTCTATGGATTTCAAAGGTGGTTGGGATCAACAACTACCATTGGTGGAATTTTATTATAATAATAGCTTTCACTCCAGTATTCAGATGGCTCGTTATGATGCTCTCTATGGAATGAAATGCATGACTCATACTTGCTGGGATGAAGTTGGGGAAAGAAAGATATTAGGACCGGATCTTGTTGATGAGATGGCAGAAAAGGTCCGATCTATTCAACAACACATAAGAGAAGATCAGAGTCGACAGAAAGGTTATGTTGACAACCAAAGAAATGACCTACAGTTTGAAGTGGGTGATAATGTGTTCTTACGAATATCTCACTAGAAGAGGGGAATGAGATTTGAAAAAAGTGGAAGTTGAGCCCTAGATATATCGGTCCTTTCGAAATACTGGATCGTGTTGGAATAGTAGCTTACCGATTGGTGATTCCACTGAATCTCTCTCATGTTCACAATGTGTTCCATGTATCTCTCCTAAGAAAGTACAAACCTGATCCTTCACATGTACTCAGCCCAGAAGTTGTATCGCTGGAGCAAGATCTTTCTTATGAAGAATAGACGATAGAGATTCTGGATCATAGCGAAAATGTCCTACGAAACAAGACCACTCGATTGGTGAATGTTTTATGGAGGAACCACCAATTATAAGAAGCTACATGGGATCTTGAGGATATGATTAGGGACCTGTATCTTCATCTTTTTGTTACAAAGTGATGAATTTCGAGGGCGAAATTTATTTTAAGGGGGGTAAAATGTAACACCCGAGACTTTTATGAGAAATATTTTGATTTTATGCTATATAAATAATCAAAGGGATCTTTCACTACACAACACTAGCTTGGCTTGATTTACACACAACCGCGACGTTCCTCAATAGATTGCATCGTACGCAATACCGAGTTTCACTAAACAATGATATGCTATTAAAATATTATTAAAACTAGCAATTATGAAAAGTAATAACCACCTTTTGAAATTTTGTAAATTTTATTTTTCAAAATGGACTTCATTTTTGGATTCGGAATATCTAAATTAGCTTAGGGTGAAATTTTGATACTTTTCGGATAACTTTCATATTCTGATGAATAGTTAAAATTACTAAATTTTAATTAAAAACAACTTTTTTAATCAAAATAATTAATAGTGACAAATTATTAATTAGAGAGGTTTTAAAGTATATTTAGAATATATTTTTACAACTTAATACAATGTTGTTCATTGGATATAATTTCACATTTAAACCAGACATAAACAAGTGTCAATCTTTTGATAGTTATTTTCTTTTAAAAACACGCTATTTGTTTTGACGACGGAAATTAATTTTTAAATTAGTTAATGTAACTGATATGTTTTGAATTTGGTAAAATAAACAACATTTTTGAATTCATAATATCAAATATAACTTAGGCCTAATTTTTTGTACTTTTCTGGAAACTTTTATTTTTTGATGAATAGTGAAACCACTAAGTTGTAGTTAAAAAACTGAATTTTTCATAAAACATAATTTTACCGCTTCTGTGAGTAGAATTTAGAAAATCCGAGACACATGGTTAATATCAATGACTAAAATGTGGTTCAATGAGATGAAAATAATTTTTGGTGAATAGTTACTTTTTTCTTTTTTTACCGCGGTTAAAAGTAAATAGGGTAATTAAGGGTAAAAGTGTTACTATTATTACCATAACACATGTCTTAATTCTATTGGATAATTTTAATTCGACCAAAAACAACCTTATGAATAAAATATGACCATATAGGCCCACTTGGATTAGATTAGGATATTTATTATCAATTTATTTAAAGAAGGGTTAAAATAGTTAAAATCAAAGTTTAATAACTAAATAATTTTTAATATAGGGTTATACATACGATAAATTCGACTATAAATATTCATTAGAAAGATAAAAATATTTCCAACATAATGGTATTTTATTTATAATTTTTATACATTAAATAATTTAATATATTTATTACACACTGATGATGTAGTAATTATCTTATTAATGAAATATTGAAATAATTGATGTTATAAATACCCGAATAAATGTAATTTGAGACTTTTTCTGAATTAAAATAATTTTATATGTTAATATGACATTTTTTTATTGATTTAATTAATGTTTTTCGAAATAATAATTCTGTTATGATTTTCACAAAAAATCAATTACCAAATAGTGTCAAAATTGACATAAAATAGTGTTTAAAACAAATACTATATTATTAATTGTTATTTTATTTCTAAAAATCTATGGTTCGAAAAAATGACTTAGATAAGGTTATATATATTAATAATAAACAACTTGGAGTTCTTTTGGCTTGATATAGTAAGTTTATTAACCATATAGTGTAAAAAAACAAGAAGACACGATAAAAGTTAAATTATCTTACTTAAAGTTTAATCTAAATGATAAGGTCAAAATTGATACCTAAACAAGACTAAATTCTATTGGATGAAATTATTTCGACCCCACCCCACCTTAGCTTCGAAATATATCAGTTTGGAGCTATTAATAACCGAATTTTACATTATAATAAAATAATATTTTTAGTTATTCAAATGGTGCCCCTCTCCTCCCTTATAAAAGGGAACCTCCTCCCTCTCTTCCTCTCACCACATTGTTCCTTCATGATCGGACAAACCCTGCCAATATCTACTCTCAACTTCCCTAGAAACATCCTAGAGGTCCTGGTCTTCTTCAAAGTCCAAATTTAGTGCCCTAAAAGGAGGTCTCAAAGAGGCGCTTCAAAGAAGAGGTAATGTCCGTTACCGATTCTTTCAACTCTATTTCTTCTTCTACTTCTTTTTATTTAGTTGTTTCATTATGAAGTAATAACATCAATATCACTCATATAATGATATGTTATTATAAGTATGAATCAACCGTATTTAACCATCTATCCATCCTACGGAAAATGAAATCACCACGCGTGCATACGTACCGAATACCGTCTCCACGCCGTGGTGTAATCTATTTTCCACCACCACCTTACTTGGATGGGAATAATGGTGTAAATAAAAACTATATATGATTATTGTAAAGTGATATTTATTATTACATAGTATACATACACTCCAATACAATTCCACAGTCATGGGAACGATATCATCGCTCGTGCGTACGTACGGAATACAGTTTCCATGATGTGATGTGACTCGTTATACATGATCGTCATTGTATAATGATTATATAAATGAATTGAATGAATTAATATGATATATATTACACTAATACCATTCTGGAAATTAGGTATCTATAACCTAAAGATAAGAATAAGAATTTATTCGACAAAACACGCATACGAATAAAAAGTAATAAACACCCGAATAACAAGTAGCAATGAAATATTACTCATAATAAGATAAGAATATGACCCTATATGATATTATAAAAATAAGTATGATTCTGGAATAAGTCAATAACATTATTTAAATCATTATACAGGAGGTTCGAACACATATGAAGCAAATCAGACATAAGGTAAGGGAAAATATCACAAGCTCATTTTATCCGAGATTGTTAATACTTTGGTATTTATTGGGGTATATTTTATTATCCACATCCATGTTTCCTCAATATGTAATATTTTTTCCATCTACCTACAATTTCTTAAATCAAATTTTACCCTTCGATGAGTTTTTAGTAAATGATATGAAAGGAATCATTTTTCATTTTTCGTATGAGGTTCTTTTAGACTTTTCTGTCAAAAGTACGGGAAGGATGTTTTTTTAACTTATACGGAATGAATGGATTTTTAAAACATTTTTTCCAAGAATCTTCTTTTACATGTTTTCATGTTTATTTTTAATCAACTTATTTTAGTTTAAAATTGTATGACATGTTAATAAAAGAAAAATGTTTTTGATGTAGAAAGTATATTTTCCTCAAGAACGGTGTTCAAGTGTTTTATCAAAATTATTTTCCATCTAAGATAATATGGGGTTATGTTTCTATCCCTATTTTTATATTGATTTTATTATGTTATGATGTAATTATTTTTATGATGTCCTTTTATCTTATATGGATTATGTTATGATGGCATGATGTTTAAGATTCTCATTTTTATTACATGGGTTATGCAATGATGAATGTTTTTTTTTGATTTTGTGGCACACATATGAATGGTATCAATATGAGATGAGTGGGACCTATATCTCCCTCCAATGTATTGGGTAAAAATTTTATATCTCATCAGATAGACATGGCTGGAACGACAGGTTAAACCGGTTCAGTAAAACAGGACTGAAACGAGGAGTGAACTCGGTTCAGAAATGGACTTTTTCCACTAAGATAGTTTTGGAAATTAGTCTTGACTAATAAGAAATGATTCTCTATGATTATGTGTGCATTCCACAAAGGTTCATGTTTTATTTTATGATTATTAGTATTACATTTCACTACCATGATCTATCCCATTTTATGAAATTATGATCTCTTTTGCAGGGTAAGATTTCCAAAATGTTATGTTTTTATTTTAATGTGATTGATATTTCTTTTGTTTACCCTTACTGGGTATTTGAGCTCACCCTTTTGTATGTTTTCTTTCCCCAGATCAGGATGAAGGGTATTAAGTAAGATATGCCAAAAAGGGACTATAGATATGATGAAATAAATGGGAGACAGTGTAGACGCTTTATAAACCCATTGTTTATGTTTCCCAGTTTCTAAAGACACTATACCTATACGGTCCTTTCATGGTTTTGTTATATGTTGTAATAAGTGCGCTTCAATTTTGAAGTAATAAAAATGTATGTAATGTATGGGTTGTTATAATTATCATTGAAAATCATGAAAAGAAGAATCTGATAACTACTAAGCCATGCGGATTTCCTGTAAAGGACTCTATAATATATCAGGCACACCAGATATACTTCGTTTTCATCGTGGTTTTGGTTTCGTCTTTGAAGATATCAGACAGATTCAACGTCACTTCAATCGACACCAAGGGGCATATTACAAAGGACTTTTTAGGTGCTTTATAATGTTTGAGAAACCAGAATCAATCTAAACTTTTTATAGAGCAGCTGAAGAAGGAAATATTCACTCATCATTTATGTGTCAACTTTTACATTTTTCTTCAGAGGAAGAATTTATGATTAATTTGAAACATTCGAAGATGAATCAATGAGACTTTATTATAGGAATACAATTCAAGACGAACTTCTCAGATACTATATTGATTATCATTCATTGAGGAATGTCTTTCGGTGCCTATATCCATACAACCCCTCTTGCATTAGTTGCATTTGGTCGAAAGAAGTGGAAGATTTCGAAGCCACATTGAACATTAATTTCTTAAAAAGACATCTAATTCATGGAAGAAAACTATACAGTCCTTGGGGACATCACGTGAGACTCAAAATAGATAAAAATTAAGGGCGATAAGTGTTAATGTATTTCGAGGGAGTAATTCAATTAAGTGGTGGAGAATGTGACACCCCGGGTTTGCGTGTCGGTTTTATGTTTTGTCAACATTCCAAAATGAAATAAAATATACAAAATTCTTAATGAAGAATATTCATATTATGCACTTTATTTATACAAAATCCAGAAATACATCCTTGACACACAATAACGACCCATTAAAACTATTTATATCGATAATAAACCAATTGGAAGACCAACGATAAACACAATTATGCCGATCAAGTATTTATCATCTCTTGGATCTGATAGAATCAAAAATGTTATGCCAAGATGAATATAAATATAAGAGGAACATATAAAACCATATCAAAAAGAATTGGCGTGAGCATCGTGATATTTTTCTTATGAGTGTTTGAACGACCCGTAAAACATTGGTATTTAAAGAGTTTTATCCGACAGTTATAAAAAAAGGGAAAATATGCGTTATTACAATTAAAAATTTAAATAAAAATTGACCGTTGATGTATAAATAAAATAAAAAAATAGAAACATTGCTACTTTTAATATTATTAAAGAAATTAATATATAATAAAAAAACATTATATATATATATACATATATTAAATTAATTAAATAATGTTTTAAGCATTAAAATTAACAAATTAATTTATAAATTATATTATGAAATTTTGGTATATATATATTGATAAAACAATAAAACTAAAACTAAAATAAAAAAATAATAAGAATAGTGAATCTGGAATTGAGGGTTTTAGTTCTATAACCACGAGCCGACACTGAGGATGATTCAAAACCATGGGGAGGGCATGTCAAAGCCGAGTGGTGTTTTGGCTGTGTGAGTTGAGGCGGAAGCAGGTTCGGAACAACCTCATAAGGCAAGAGCGGTTCAGGATCAATGATGAATCTAGATCATCTTCAGATTCGACAGCTTGGATGGAGATTCTGTTTTCAGCAGGCTAAGAAAGGGTTCGTAGAGTTCGAGCAGGATCATCACGCACCCGATCTGTTTCACGTATAGTGTTCTAGTTTCTTATTGTGAAGTCATTCTTGAGGTGCGAATTCTGCTAGGGTTTCAATCCTTGGATTGGTATGTTTATTCTGCTTCTTTTACCCAAATCTCATCCCTGTATTTTTTTAGTGTAATAAATTCACAATCTTGGTTTTATTTGTTTTTGTTCTTAATCGATATCGACATCGAGTTTGGAAATCTACTCAATATTGAAAGTAGGATATTTTTTTATCTGTTTTTGTTATCCGAATCGTATTGAAATAATCTAAACAATGTTTGTGTTAGAAAATTTACATCAAATTGTTTCTAAATCTACCCGCTTTCCTTGTATGGCCTTTATTTGTGGCTGAGGTTGTCAACATATTGATCTGAATATCTTCAATTTTTTATTTTAATCTTTATTTGAAGATAGTATACTATTACAAGTTTCATTAGAATCCTTAATGTGTCCAGATTAATAATTTAAATATTCTTTTCAAACTGAATGTTCAAATATGGATTTATTTTGTCCGATTGTATTGTAAGCCAACAAATCTATCATGAATGTTAAAAATAAAAAAAATGTATAAATTCATTTTCTTGTGTTCTTCAAATTAAAGTATACACTAAATGAAGGCATTAATACATATATATATATATATGTGTGTGTGCATGTGTGTTTTTTTATATCTCAATTATTATTCTTCTAAACAAGATAAGTGGGTCATTAAACAATTTGAAATAATATAATATCATGTCTTACTAGGTCTGTAAATAGAGTGGGTACCAATGCCCATTTTAAGGCAAAGCGTGCTTGGTGCACAGAAAGGGAGAGGTTCTTCAACCAAAAATTTGTAAGGGACTTCTTATCTTCAAATACATATCTTCTTTAATCTTTAATTTTAATTGATATATTAAATTAAATCATTCATGTTTATGTTTATCAAAATTATGTTCAAATTTGGTTTAGTATAATGGGTTAAAGGACAATTTTTTTATCATGATTTTAATTTTATGGGTTTGTGTGTATGGGGGATTTTCTACACATTTAAATCCTCATAAAAATAGATTATGATTTTTCTTTTTATTTTATTTCAAGGAATATTTGTTTATGTTAAATAATATGGTTTATATTTTGTGGTTTTGGGTATTTGAAAATTATTTCTACAATGGTTTTTTAATGATTCCCTTAAACCAATATCACTAAATTTTATGTTTTGGATATATTTTGATAAGCTTTAATAACCTCTTCTAAAATTTTTAGAATAATTTAGTTATTATAAATTTATGATTCTATTTGTATAATTAAAATTTATTTAAGAAGGAACATCGCATATAAAATCTAGTGAATAATGTATACATATATATATATATATATACTTTAATGATGTGAAAATATATGATTGTTTTATACAAATTAATTATCATGTAATAATTCATATATGAATTAATAAATTAAGAATATCATAATTTTATTATGTCACATACAAGTAATATAAAAATAAAGGTTATGGCCATATATCGATAATCGTTTATGAAACATCATACATGCATAAGCATATATAGGTATATACACATACATATGAAAATTGGATAAACTCTATTATGAAATTAATTTTAATGGAATGTGATGAACTATTTATAGACATGTTATAATTTTAAATTGTCTTATACATGTTTTATTTATAATTTTACTGATGAATGAAATGTTGATTTTAAAAATATATCATTTATAATCTTCGGTGCATACTCATTATTATTTTATGATTTTGAATTAAAAGAATGGTTTAAGTCATTTAGTTATGAAAGAAATCATTGATATATCTTTTATTATTTATCAATGGAAGATCGGGTATGTTTGTGTTCATGTACATGCCAAGTGACGTGAGTTATTGGGTATCAACACTCACATGTTTTTTTCAATAAATTTTCACACACACATATATATAAATATATACTTTCATATGGATATTAGTGGAAATGATTATTTAAATTCTTTGACATGTTTTAAGGTAAAAACTCTAGTGAGTAATACTAGAATATATATATATATATATGTAAAGAAAACTTTAAATGTTTTCAAACGATACAAGTTCTTGTTCGTTATAAAAATTGAAGGTCATTGGGGAGTGAACCCATCCTTCTCTATGTGGGTAGGCCAAAGACAGTCTTTGACGAATTAAGTTTCCTCAAAATGATGTTTTGTTTTCATGAAGTTTACTTAATATTTTCCTAATAAAATTAATGGATTAGTTTATAATTGTTTTCAATGCCTATTAATTTTTTAAAAGGAATATATTATTTTGTAAATGTTTTTTTACAAATTAATTTACAATTGAAAATTTTCAAATGTATTATTGAAAGTATATTTTTCTGAAAGAGATTTATCAACGGTTTTCAAAACCCCTTACTGGACATCTTTTGTGCTCACCGAAAATTTTCAAAAAATGTTTTTCTACAGGTTTCCTTCAAATCCAGAATTGGTCGTCGCTTATGGAGTTAGTGCTCAGTGGAAGCATAGTGGAAAATTTTATTTTTATTGTTGAAAATCTCTGATAAATGTAAGGTTATGTCTAATGTTATAGAAAATAGACCGGTAAAAGGCCCTCATTTCTTTAAAGTGTTGTGTAATTTTTATGTTACTTTTTATAAACAAAATTCATAGCATTTTTAAGCACCGAGCCCGAAAGAGCGGGGTCAGGGCATTATAATTATATTTTAATCTAAGAAACATGATTGACGTCTACATAAAGGTGTTGTTTGAGAAAATCAAAACAACTAAAATATGATCATAAAATTGTATCATAACTAACTAATATTTATATTTATATATTTAATATATTTTAATTATATATAAGGTAATTCATGTGAAAAATATTCCTAAATAAGTTATAAATATTTTTATTTTTATATATATAGGGTGTTAAAACATGTATGTCAGAGAAAAGAGAAATGGAAAAAGTTCGTATTCCAATATCACATTGAAATTGAGATTGTATACAACTACGTTTCTGTTGAGTGAACATATAAATTCATTCGTTAAAAAAATATCCTAATTAGGATTTTTTCTTTAAATGTAATGTCACAATTTCTCAATCTCAATTATTTGTAATTTCTCAGAAACGCTATTTTTATGAAAAACTATTTTTATCACTTATTTTATTTATATTGTTTTTCATCATTTTCCATATAATCTATACATGTATTACATGTAATATAATTTCAAAAATTTACATATATGATTTCCTAAGTTCATTTTCAATTTATTAAATATTTATTATGTAGAATTATAAAAGGGATCATTTAACACTATTATTTATCATTTTCTATGATCCTAAATAATTTTATATCACTATTCAATTTTAATTAAGATGTCTAAATAAAGAAATTTATTCATTCAATTATGTTCTAAAAATACATTAATCATTATACATTAATAATAATTTATCAATAATCATATTTTTATAAAAAATGGGGAAATGAAAAGAATTAGTAATTTTATTTTTCTTCTAACCTATTATGTTTTTTCGTCAATATCATTGTATATTCATTTAAAATCTCTCAGAACCCATTGTAAAAAACTTTTAGTGATTCCATCCATATTTTTTCATTTTATGGATTGTGTTTATATATTCTAAATATTTAAATGAATCCATATTCATTCAAAAAATTTATCATTTCTATAATATATTTTTGAATACATGTAATTTTTTATGAAACACATATATATGTTTTTTAATTATGTGATGGGTGGTCATTGAACTATATACCAATTTAGTGTAATGGGTAAATACTATATCATATAAAATTGTGTTTTTTCTAACAAGGGATGTTATTATAGTCTATTTTGTTATGGAATATGTTTTTCAATTATGTGATGATGGTATATAATATGTTCCTAAACATAAGAAATGAATTTCAATTATTATTTATGTACCACATTTTGAAAATAAGTTTCCACGGCTCATGTTATTTTTTCTTCTTTCCACATTATTATTTAAAACTAACACGTTATGCTAAAGAATTTTGTTATATTTTTATTTATGCTTCATATTTCACTGGGGATTATTTCTATATATTCTATTTATATTTATTTATTGTTTTCTCAATAACACATGCTCATTTTAGGATCACTAATAATCACCCATTGATATCTCACATATTTTACATATTATATATTGTGTGGTCTCCCCATTTCTTATATTTACATTCCCATATATACGAACGAGGTAATGACATTGATATGTCTAAAAGGGGGTCACGTAAGGTGATATAATGAAATCTTGTTCACTATATTATATAATAAGTCACTTTTGTGTCTAATATGGAATGAAATAAACCTATAAGTTTTAGTGTTGTGATTTATTTGAAGATGTTTATCAAGTTAGAATTTATTATTGGTATATTTATATAAGTCATGGATGGGTAACATCTATTTGTATCAGAATAGGGTCTAGTAAATTTAAAGGATTTAATTATAGTTAATTAGATGAAAAAAAATTAATCAAACTATATTTTAATGAATGTTATGAATGTTTATCATGATGTTTTATTAGCTAGACGATGGTTTAATATTATAAAGATACATAAGATTGATTGTAAAAATAATATGATTTTTAAATATGGATATTGTTATTTATATATTCTAACCATTTTTTACATTTAATTATTATTATTAGAACCCTAAATATGAATTGGAGACATAAATTATTACTATCCATTAAAATATTATGACCACCAATTTTTTTTCTTTTTATACCCTCTCCATCATATATAGTGGACTTGAAAAAATAATCCCAGTACATCATTATTGACTAGATATTTTAGTAATGATGAAAACAACAATTTGGGTGAAAATAAAATGTTTAAATAAATTATATAACTGAGGATTATAGGAATTAACATACTAAAAATACTATGACTCTCCCTTTGGTATATTATACTATGATTATTATCGAGGATTGAATCTCTTTATGTAGCGATCATTCCATTTTTGGGACAGTGAATCACATCTCATATACTATGTCATCCCATGATAATATATTATGGAAATTGTTACTCTAAAAATATTATATATGATAGTTCCCTTATAAAGATATTAATACAAAATAATTGGTGGTATTTGGCTCAAATGAACGGGAAGAAACTCAATTTTGAATAAATTCAATAATTTTTTGAATAATAGGTTGTGCTTTAAGAAGTTTTATAATGGAATTATACCAAATCGGGAGCTTTAACAATACACTGAACACATATATGGTTATATGACTATATCAAGGATCTATTATTTAATATCAATTATGGAATCATATTAAATGATGAAAAAATTGAACATAATTTAAAAAATGGGTTGTACACCCAAATGATTCAACATATGCTATACTAATAATATGTTATAATATGAAAGATAGGTCATGGAATATCACATGTATCATCATTATCTTTATATGATAATGTCGAAGTCAAAGTATCAACATCCACAAATTTATTACTAATTTGATCCAATATGAGGGGATCAATACTTCAAATTGTTAGACCATAAATTGAGATGTCAACAATTATGGGATTTAATGAGAGGATAAATCGAATAAAACATTTCATAAAATATAGGAACATAATTAATATATGTTATGTCATTTTAGATATAAAATTTACCTAACCATCATAATATATTTGACAAATAGTGTCTTTCGAAATTAACATGATATATCATTGATATTCATTATAGATGATATACTTATATATTATATGGGAAATAATTATCATGAAGAGTACATGGGGAAAATTTTAAAATCTTAAATTGATAAATTATATACAAAATAATGAATGATTGAATTTTATCTCTATAATTAATCATTATTACATCACAAAATCATACTATAGGGTGTATTTATTAATCCTTAATGTAATATAGGTGATTTAACAATTTCCTAGCACAACTATTGTTATAGTCATTGAAATTTTTT
>CAUJRU010004509.1:0-16104 GCA_963277665.1 Viscum album | reverse complement strand
TATGTGATGAACCCCTCCCTCCAAAGATAATTCAATGAAGGGAGATAGATAATGAACCATGAGTACCGCCTCTAGTAGGCCCTGATTTGGTGACTAGCACTGAGGAACTGAAAATCTTCTAAATGGGAACCATTTCACTCTATAATAATATATAGGATCGGGTGATAGTATAAGTAAAATTCAAGAAGCTCCATGATATATATATATATATATATATATAAGGACACCCAAAATCCATCCCATAATGCATGTGTAAATAAAATAGATATATATATAAATGTCTCCAAATTAAAGTCACAAAAATAAAATCTAAGGCGGCGACACAGCAACAACTCTAAGGGTCTATGCTAGTAATATCCAGTATGGTCCACAAATTCCTCTTGGAAACCTAAAAATAATTTTATATATATAGGGTGAGCATACAAATATACTAGGTAGGAAAACCAAGGTCTCTCATGCACATGTGAAAAGATCATACTAATGCACCTGTGAGCAAACAGCAGAACCAACAACACCTAAAAAGGTCAACTAACCAAACCCCAAAATCACCAAGGATCACTCACCAAATACTGTCACAAAGCCTATGGGCCATGTACGGGTTTCCCTTCAACCTTTAAAATGGGTATTATCAAAAATAAATAAAAAAATGAATCCATTTGGGCCATTCAGGTAGGCACTCACCAAATAATCCATCCATGTGTAGTAATATAATATGTATTATATCAATAATAGGGTACCCCACACCACTTTCCCACTGATTTCCCACTCTCGCGGCCCAAGGTCTTACGTCCTGGAACTCTCACCTCTTCTGAATCACATCACATCACATCACATCCCACCTGCAGACACATGGGCCATCACATCTCAGCACATATAGTGACTGGTGTAGTACTATATTTTGAATGTGAAGGTCATCAACCTCGTTCCCTCCTCCTACTATACATAACCACCACCATAAGTCATCTTAGAACATATCACCCGAAGACACCTGGGCCATCACATCTCATCACATCACATCTAGAAATAGGAACATTTGACTTCTAGTCATCACAACCCATGCATGTCACCAATTCAAGGAAGAGGGAATAGGGAAGAGTGGGTAGTCATCCATCCATCTTCCCACCTAGTTTTTTGGAAAAACACCCCCCAAAACATTTAGTTTTTGGTACTATTTTCTCGACGTGTGGGTGGGGAATGTATATAAAATCATAAGAATATATAATTTATATATAATATCATAACACACAACCCCAACATATAGATTTATAACAAGAGCACCAACCAACTCAAAACATTACCACTTTCACTACCACAACTAAAATCACAACACCGCATAAACAAGCTACTAGCCACATTTCATTTCAAAAAAATCATTTTTCAGATTTCCCATTTACCAACCAACTCCATTCATTAATACTATTTATTTTTCTGGTCCATTATTTCACATATAAACATCAACCTATTAAACCACACTTCTCAATTAAATTAATTCTTTCATTAGCCATATCAAACAGTGTCATATCAATTTAAAAATTAATACCCAAGAATTTTTCATGAAACAACCTATTCTCATCTCATCTACCTCAGATCACAACCACTCATCAAACAAACAGAATATTTTTGTCACGACCCGCCCTCGGGGCCCGTGCCGTGACTACCCCAAGCCCGCCTTCCATAGGCCAGGGGCTGGCGACTAGCACCAAGGCGTAAAATCCCAGTAAAAAGGGAAGGCATTGCCTTAATAAAGTAAACAAGCACCTCAGAGTAACAAGCGGAAGTAAAGCAGTACACAAAACTAGAACAACTGTGCTGAAGTAAAGGGGCCGGAAATACAAGCCCAACTGTAAAGTAAAGTACAACTCGAAAGGGAAAACAGCAACTGAAAGTACAAGCGGCTCCTGGGACGTCCTCCTCGATTCCTACCTGAAGGGTAGGTACAGATGGCTCAGCTCCTGGATCGTCCACCACGGATCCTACCTGAAGGGTAGGTGCAGATAGCTCCACAACTCCTCGGGTCCAACTGTCCGCTCCGAGCACGTCCCGCTCAGTGGTCCTCCTCCGGGTACCGACCTACTCCGTAAGCCTCAACCGCAGTCAGCGCTGTCCGTCGTCTGCAACCAACACAACGAAGTGCGGGCATAGCCCGTGCAGGGGTGAGTATAAGATACTCAGTAGGGACCCCGAGACCCCTGAAGGTCTCTCAAATCCACAAAGGATAAACCACGAAGAAAAGTAACAATCACGAAGTAACATCCAGTATTGATTAGGTATATGCCCATACATATACCTATGTCACCAATTTCCGTTCGGCTCCAACACGAGCCCAAGAACAATCCAATCCACAAAGAAGAGTAAACAGTAAAATCCACATAGGATAACAGTACAAGTCCACACGGTTTATAACAAGTTTAGGAAATCAACGGATAACTATTACCCAGGTATATGCCCATACATATACCTAAGTTATCAAGCGACCCATCTCAATCATGAGGAAACACAAAGATCAAGGACTCAGCTCAAACCAGGATTTTTATTATCGAAACCGTAGCTGCTGAAGAGCCCCGTCTCTGAAGTGTGCAGTAGTCCTGTCACGACTCCGAGGTACTGCTCACTAACCTATGACTGCTGAGGTACTCCTCCTGTCGAGTACTGCGGGTCTGCTGCCAACTACTGGGCGCTCCGTCCGCTGAGGGTCTGCTGCCAAATACCGGGCGCTCACCCAGATAGCCTACTGAGGTACTCCTCCTGACGAGTACCGCGGGTTTGCTGCCAACTACTAGGCGCTCCGTCCGCCGTGGGTCTGCCGCCAAATACCGGGCGCTCCGTCCACTGGGCTAGTCGACTCACTCCAAGTCGAGTCGGTCAAGCAGTCATCAGGTCTCAGTCGGCTACACGGTCTCCGTACTCCGCACGCACGTCCCACCGTCGCGGGTATGTCGCTACAACCAAGCGCACACACTCCGTAGAGTATCGCGGGTCCGCCGCTACAACCAAGCGCACACACTCCGTAGAGTATCGCGGGTCCGCCGCTACAACCAAGCGCTTCACCGCCAAGGGTCTGCTGCTGCATCCATGCGCACCACCACTGTCAAGTACCACGGGTCCGCCGCTACACCCAAGCGCTCCACCACCCAAGATCAACAGAAGATTCAGCTCACACAGGTTCGGTAGCACTGTTCCACGTAGGATCGCTGAGTGCTGTAGTCGTCGTCGTCGAATCCACATAGGATCTCTGTACTGTCGTCGTCGCAGTCACAGTAGCAGTAGTAGTAGTCGTCACAGTAACAGTCGCAGCCAGCACTAGGGTTCCCGCACACAGTAAGCTCGTTCGGAGGATCCGCTCCACGAGCCGAGAGGCTGATACATCAACTGTCACAAAGACCAGAGTTGATGTATCCAAAAGTTCCGTATCGTCAACAGGAACTCAACGCAACAGACGGCGCGTCGATCGGACGTCCGGTCTGAGAGTTATTGGCATTTTCGTTCCCAGGGCCCGGTTGGTTTTTAAGGCAAAACCAACCCGACCGTACTCCACCTGCGTCCAAACCTCGGGCGGAGTATGCCAAAAGATCCGTCTCACTTAGAGGATTCCATCAAAGTCGACGGCACGTCAATCGGACGTCCGGAACTCAAGATATGAGCGTTTCCGCTCCGAGGGCCCGGTTGGTTTCGTGAACGAACCAACCCGGCCGTACTCCGTCGGCACCCAAACCTCGGGCGGAGTATACCAAAAGATCCGTCTCATTAAGAGGAACTTATCAGAACTGACGGCACGCCGTTCGGACGTCCGTAACTCAAGATATGAGCGTTTCCGCTCCGAAGGCCCGGTTGGTTTCGTGAACGAACCAACCCGGCCGAACTCAAAGTAAACCGAAACCTTGAGTGCGATATACCGAAACGACCGTCTCGATCCAAGGATCGCGTTGCCGCAGACGGTTCGTCATTCGGAGGTCCGGGGCTCAAGTTATGGCCAAAAGACCAAAACAGGTTCAAAACGGGGGGGTCCGGGTCCGGGCCGACCCGGCCCGACCCCCCCCCCCCCCCCCGGGGCGGCGCGGCGGCGCGGGGTGCCGCGGCGGCGGTCGCCGCAAGGAGGCTGCGCGGGGGAATTAAATCCCCCGCTGATTGAATAGGCGGCGCGGCCTCGTGCCGCGCCATTTGCATGAAACGCCCCCCCCCCCCACGTGGGGGCCGGCTGGACACGAACCGGGGGGCTGCTGCCCCCCCCTCCTTTAAAGAACCGCCCCCCTCTTAAAGAGGGGGGTTTCTATGGTTTGGCCGGGGGATTAATTCCCCCGGTTTTTAAGACATCCGGCCGGCCAGCTGGCCGGCCGGTTTTCTCAAACGGACCGAAAATTCCGGTCCCCCCTTCGGCTTCCGACGCCGGCGGCCCGGCCGCCGGTCCTCTCTTCCGCCGCGGCCCGGAACCGGCCGCGGTCTCCTCGTCCCGCCGCGGCCCGGAACCGGCCGCGGTGTTCGTCGTCCGGCGCGGTGCGACGGCACCACGCCCCTTTTGCCGTACCTTGATTCCTTTCAACGCGGCGCGACGGCGTCGCGTTCTTGAAGATTCTACCTCGGCGTGGCGCGACGGCGCCGCGTAAAATAAAAGTACGATCATCCGCGTGGTGCGACGGCACCACGCCACTTGCTTCCATCCGGAAAAATAAACAAGAACGATGGAGGGGTTTCGGCCGTATTCGTGCGGTCCGGCCCCCCTCGCGTTAACAAAAACACTTATATAAAATATTCAAAAGCCCCACGTAGACATGCGATCCACGAGCAAGAAATGGAATAAATTAACAATATTCAACAACCCCTACCTCGAAGGAAGTTCGCGGAGCTCGTCAACGATCCGCGAAGGACGAGCGTCGCGGAGATCGGACATCACGGAGGTCGGTCGTCACGGAAGAAGACGTCGTCGGCATCGCGGTAGACGGACGCGGGTTCGCCGCGAGAGGCACGTCGCGGAAAGTGCATTGCGGCGTCGGACGTAGGTTCGCCGCGGAAAGCACGTCGCGGAGAGGATGCGTTGCGGCGTCGTGGAGGAAAACCAACGCGTTGCAGTCCGACGTCGTGGAAGAAGGACGCCGCGTTCTTCGTGAAGTTGAGCGTTCTTCGTGATCTTCGTCAGAGATGAAGAAGAAGAAGAAAATGCTCTCCACCTCTCAAGGAACAAAGGGACTAACCCAAGCATAATAAACTAAGCTCATACTTAATTTATTAACACAACACCAACCTTTGAAATTCAAGAGTTTGAATTTCAAAACTTTAATTAAACTCACTTATTAATGACATAAGTTATAACTTTACATCATTAATTGTGAGTTGGGGAGGGTTAGAGAATATGAAGGGGTGGGGTTCGTGTGGGCCCCACCACCCACTTAACCTCCCAAGGGAAGTTGGGTTGTCACCCAACTTCCACCCAAAGGATAAAAAAAAAACACTTAAGGAAGATAAAAATAAAAATTGAAGTTAAATTATTATTTTAACATTCACAATTTTATTTCTTACAACTCCCCTCGTGTAAACGCAACTTCGGGAAAGGTCTCCTTAAGCGAATATCGGCGCTGCGAGTTCATCGGTGCCCTCGGATTTCAATTCCGAGCACCGGATCAAAAGTTAGGAATTCCCGCTCGTTCGTTCACTGAACGTACCCGAGCCAATCTTCGGAAATTAATTCCAGGCACTCCGGGCCTCGGAATCAGGTGCCGTCTGAAACCGCGCTCTTGTAAAATTCTAAAGAAAATTAAGAAAAAATTTCCCTTGAATTTTACGGGTCTTTACAATTTTTTTATTTAAAAAAAAGACTTTCATCACATTATTCTTCTTTATTTAAGGGAATTCTAACACAAACCATAATTCTCTCAGGGACACCATTTTATGAGCTGGATATAAAAGATTAACCAATTTCATTTAAAGCGATGGAAAATAATCACACCAGTCAAAATTCACAAAACATGATAAAATTAAAAAAATAAAGGCTTCCAACATCCATGATTTCCAGTGAGGCATCAATCATATATAATCCTTTAAATAACATTACAATATAAGAAAAAACATGTGAGTGCTTCCTTTTTATGTAAAAAAATACTATTTAAATTCATTTGATTATCACTTTTTCTCTATAGGATAATCTTTCAATTATCTAAATTAACACAACATATGATAATAAGGATAATATTTCTCTATATATGAGATAATAATTTATATAGAAACAATTATATGCAAGATAACACTGACACAGATTGGTAAAAACTCAGGGCATGATTTTATCAGCACTAAACAAAAACTGTTGATAAAAAGTGAACCTTTATCAGTTCTAGCTAAAAGTTCTGATAAAGGTAACTTTTATCAACTCTAAAAACAATGATAAAGTTATACCATTTATCATTGATTTTTTTTTGATCTCACTAAAGCTTGGTTTTATACACATCCATGGATGGGACAAGAAGTCCAACACGCTAGAGGTTGGAAACTCTTCTGTTCAAATCTAGGTCAAGTTATATGGTCTTAATTGGATTTTATAGCACCCAAAAATCATTTATGATATTTCAATATAGATTGGATTCCCCATTAAAATGGAAAAAGAAACATAAGTTTCTATATTTGGTCATTTTTTGCGTTTTTAGGTTGAATTTTATATGTGTTCTTCTTTGGTTGATCATGTTTTTCTTTCTACCAATGACGATGAGATTGATTTGAGAATTTTTTATGAGAAGGTTCCCAAATTCTATATGGAATTCAAGGTCATTGGAAATTACTATTCACACACCACCACAAAACACTTTTTTATTATTAGAGGAAAAGGGATGAAGATCCTACCAGAAGACAACTAAGGGGTATGAAATAATGGATCCCAAGGGCATCTTCCCAAACAAAGTTGGCACCCTTAGTGGGGAGACCAAGGACTAGAAAATAAAATGATCTGGTCACTATGGGGTGCTTTAGAGGCTAGAAAATCTTCCACAGTATTTCCTTCTCACCAAGTGTGAAGAATGGTCAAGTGATTATCCATAAGCCTCTTGCATCTTTTGATGATATATTCAATGGACCAAGGAGTGGGGCCTTTGCCTGAAATTTCATTGAATATTATAAGTGATTTAGTCTCAAACACCCTGATAGAAATGATCCTATTTTTATAAAGGATGAGTCTTATGAGAATGGAAATGGCTTCCACTAGAAGAGAATACTCATTCCCAAAGAAGGCATAGAAAGAAACAACAGACCCTTTGGGACCTTTGATAAGTCCTCTCCCATGTATATACCCTATACAACAAGATTTTTCTATGTTCTATTTGTACCTTGAGAGGGGAGGCTTCCAACTAATGCATTTCTCATGAGTGGAAGTGATGTTATTGGGGAAGAAGCTCAAGGGAAAAAGATCAAAGAGGGAAGGCTCAATCACCGAATCTTTACATAGCCTGAAGAAGTCTAGAATTAAGTTTCTAGTGTTGAAAATTATTCTTGTGATGGATTTCGTTGATGATTGGTGCCTCCTATCATTTTTGGACTACTATAGAAATTAGTAACCTACTGTGAAAATAAGTATCCTTGCCTTTCTCTTTGCGCAGTGTCTGTCTGCACCATGAAACCAATGTTGGAGGAAAGAATTCTCAGAGTGAGACTGATCAGACCAGTTGGTGAACTACCCAAATGAACTCCATAATTCCTTTTCCTAATCAATGCTGAAAAAGGGTGGTCTGTAGACTCTGATCAAGGCTCGCTGCTGCACATACATCTCGAAGAAAGACAAATACATCTCTATTGAATATTCTCATCATAAGGAAAGGGGTTGTTCCAGATACGACAATCTAGGGATATAAATTTCGAGGAAATATACTTACACCATAAAATGTCCCCCCAATGATCTGGAGGAGAAGCAGAAGATTGAATTTTGATAAAATCATTAACAGAAAAGGTACCTTCTGTATAGACGGTGAAGACACACCTATCTGGGTCACTGGACATCTCAATGCTGTCAAAGAGTTTTCTCTAATAATCATCCAAGGTGGACCGGATGAAGGTTGGATGTTCACAAGCCTCCCTGAAGGTGATATTCAGGGTAGGGCAGTTTGAGAAACCAAGGATGTCCCCACACCAGTTTTGATTCCAATATCTAATGTCCCCCTTTCCAATTAACCAACGGGTATATTACTGAAGGAGAGGGGTATGAGGCTAAATAATCTTTTGGATTTTAGAGGGCTTCAATCTGGTTGATCTCCCATCCAAGACATAAGTGCTTTGCATGTATTTTCCCCCACGAAGTTTTCCCCTCAAGAAGCTCCCAAGAAAGTTTGGCATGAAATCCATTCATAGTAATAGATACACTTCTGAGATTAAATCCCCCATCATTAATAGGTTTAGAAAGTTTACCCCAAGAAGCCTATTGATCCTTACCTTGCAAGTGTCCATCCCATAAGAAGGAAATCAGAGTATGCCCAATGTTATAAATAACCTTCTTGGGAATCAGAGTGGATAGGATATTCATGGGGATGGAGGATAGAGTAGAGTTGATCAAGGTAATTCTGCATCTAAAGGACAAGAAATTATTTTTTCAGTTGAGAATATGGACCATGATTTTATCCGCAACCATATCAAATTGTGTGATGATAAGGGGGTTAGGGAACATGGGGTCACCCAAGTAGATCATAGGAAAGGACCCTTTCCTCATGCCCAAACTAGTTTCCAATATCCTTATTTGCCTCTTCGTGCATACGTTAGGTACAAAGAATTTTCTCTTCTCGCGGTTGGCCACTTGCCCACTCCATGAAAAATAAACCTTTAAATCTTCATTGACCCCCTGAATGGATATTCTACTTCTATTCACGAATAAAATGGTTTCATCAGCAGACATGAGATGAGAGATATCCATATCCATATGCTTGTTGTGGTATGGATTAACCTTTCCCATCTCAATGAAATGGTTTAAGTAGTGGTAGAGGACATCTTGAGAAATGATAAAGAGGGAGGGGGAAAGGGGATCACCCTACCTCAATCCCCTGACATCTTGGAAAAAATCTAATAGTTTTCCCATAAAATTAGTGGCCATCCATGGAGGGATAAAACAATAAAAGAAAAGATCAATAGCCCACACTGAGAACCCCGTACTGGTAAGGACCCTGTTGATAAAGCTCCATTCAACTCTATCATAGGCTTTTCTCATGTCTAATTTTATGGCCACATTAATTCCAAATTTTTCCAAATTGATGTCACTAATAACTTCATGAGCCAAGGAAATAGCCCCTTGGATAGACCTACCTTTCACAAAACCATGTTGCTCCTACCACCCAGCTTGGGATGAAAGAAGCCATCCTTTTGTTGAGAATGTCAGCTAGAAATTTATAGGGTACATTGCATAAGATAATAGGATGATAATGATTCCAATAATGCGGGTTTTTGACCTTGGTCACAAGAACAAGCTTAGTAGAACAAGCCACACTATGAAGATTACCTCCATGAGAAAGGTCTTGCACCACATGGATCATACTACACTTTACAATATCCCAATAAATCCTATAGAATGAAGCGGGGAAAGATTTGAACCTAAGCGCATTGATAGGGTTGATGGACCACATCACCTCACATGTCTCTTTCTCATCAGGGATAGCTTGCAGCCTTCCATTCACTTCACGAGTCACAAAATAAGAAATAGGATCAAATAAAACAGAAGAGCCTCTCAGATATCCACCCTCCATGCGCAGGTTGGGAGATGCCAGAAAAGATTTGAGGTATCTATCTACCATTCTCCCAACAACATCCCTGTCATTGGAATAAGACCCATCTTCCATCTGAAAGTTAGGATAAATTTGCGTGTTTTTTTCTTTAAGACAAGCATGGAAATACCATGAGTTCTTATCCCCTTCATGGAGCCATTTGACTCAAGCCTTTTCTGTAGAAACTTGTTCCTGCTTTAACAATAGATCTGCTAAAGCATCCTTTTTACATCTCAGATCAACAAAAACATCATCCTGTCATCTATTCTCCATGTTCAATTTCAACCTTTGAATATCTCTATTCAATTCCTCCAGATTTTGGTCACGCAAAGGAAGGCTTCTGGCCCATGCTCTAAGATTTCGTTTGAGATGTCTAAGATTTTTGTGAAGAGAGGGCCAAGGGTTACCTCGAAAAGATTGATCCCAGTAATCCCCCATAATGTCATGAAAAGACGGATTCTCAACCCATGAAGAAAAGAAAAGGAAGAAATCCTCAGAAACACTCCAGGTCTGTAAGATAATACGAAGAGGGGAATGGTCGGAAAGCCCACGAACCAGGTTGGAGACTTTGATGTCGGGGAAGGAGGAATGATCTACTTCATTCAAAAGGCATCAGTCAAGATGGATCCAAGAGCATTGACTCTCGTGCTGATTATTGCACCATGTAAATGGATCCCCTAAGAAACCAGCTTCTGGGAGCATATTTCTAGCCATGAATGACATGAAAGCTTGGCTAGCTCTTCTAAGGAAGGGTATGCACCGTTTTTTCTCTTCTGGATTGGCCATGATGTTGAAGTCACCGCCAAAAATCCATGGAGACTCTCATGGGTTAAGAGAACTTAGATCACCCCAAAGGGACTCTCTGGCTTGAGATTTACATTTAGCATATACAACTGAAAGAATAATCTTGTTAGCTTCCACCGACAGTTTTATACTGTTAGATTGGTCTGAAGCAGAGATCAAGTCAACTGAAGGTTCGGCCGTCCAAAATAGCCAAATGTGAGAGTTGTTGGGGAACCTGTTGAGGAAACCGTGGGGTGTCAAGCGACACATAAAGTCCTTGACTTTTTAAGGCTCCTCTTTGGGTTTCAGAATAGTAACCAGAGAGAATGAAATTGGATCTCATTGGAAATGAAAACCAATTAAACCAGAGAACCTAAGCCATGGGAATTACAAATGAGGAGATTAATCATTGAGGAAACAATTGGCCCCATACTCATCGACCTAACTTTTATATTGGTATTTGGATGTAGCCCTATTCTAGCTCTTGAAAGGATCCTTAGTGCGAGGGATGCCTTGGGCATTTCCTGAAATAGGGTAGTGCTTTTCCTCCATAGGGGATGGAAAAGTAGAATCCTCTAGTTGAAAGATGGGATTACAGGGAACTCCGAGACTCTTATCAGTAGAGCTCTTCTCCTGGATGACACCTGGAAAACTGTGATGAATCAAAGCAGGAACCAGCCAAGCGTTTGAAGGACCTAGATCGCGGTGTAGAAAACAGTCAGATCAAGGGCTGACCATCGATTCTTTGCCGCAATCCAGCCTGATAGAAGCTACCTCGAAATCCTTGAAGACCTCTGTTGGATGCAAGGCCGGTTGAGAGTAAGGCACAATGGCAAGGCAGGAACAGGATTCATTGGTAGGAGATGGTGCAGAGACCACCTGCACCTGATGGGAGGACGAACAAAAGGGAATTTCCAAACATGAGCCAGCCAGAAGATCAATTGGAACCCTGATATTGGGGAGGCTTTCTTCTGGAGTGCCTAAAGAGGGATGCACGTGTTTGTGGGGAGCAGACCGCCTTGTTTCATCACGCTCATTCTGCCGATGTCTCCTGAAAACAGGTAAGAGAGTTTCCTTGACGAAGAAGAAATGGGCAGTACTTGGGAGGTGACTGGAAAATTAGATCTTGGTTCCAGGAGAAGGAAATTTGTACGATTAGACTGATCCGATCCGGGAAGGCCTGAGAGATATCCATCTCGACACAAATCTGCGCCATTGCTGAATCCTCCAATCGAAGGGTTCGGTCGTCCGCACACAAGAAGGTCCCCAAATAATTACCAATGGAATGTAAAAAAGGACACATTGTGGAAGGGAAGAGGAAGCCCCCCCCCCCCCCCCCCCCCCCCCCCCCCCCCCGGAAGGCTGATCCACACTGCAGCAGAGGAAGACTCCCGCCCTTGATGAACCTCCATCGCCCAACAAGAAAGGCTGAAGTGCCATTTGCCGAAGGAGCGGGGAGCATTACACCAGGCTATGACAAAGTCCTCCTGTAAATCCATCGCTAAGAAAAAGGAATTACGGTTTAGAGAAGAAACACAGGCCGGAGACAGCATCCCCCAAGAGCTGTTGTGAACTCATGACATGAGCTTTCAAACTATAGGAGATCTCTTGTTTGTGAGTTCTTCTCTACACATTGGCATGATGTGAACTCATGTTTTAAGAAGTTAAGGTAATCTGCTCAAGCTGTTTCTGATTTTCTAAGATAGGATAAACTCCAATCTGGTGTAGAAAATGGTCATGAGGTTGGAAAAGATGGGTTGTGTCTTAATGATGCTAATGATGGGTCTAATGCTGGTAATGGTAGGCCTTATACCGAAGGATAGTTTTCTCATGGAAATACTGAGGTTGATAAATCTTTTTCAGTAGTTTTTTGCAGCAGCGTAATCGTCAGTGGTGAATGCTTCTTTATGGAAAGTAGATGTTGATGCTCAATTGTGGATTTATTTTGCAGGTGTTTAGAATATTTTTCTCTTTGAGCAGCCAACTTCCAGGTCTTGGGTGGACATTGTGAAAGAAGTGATTGAGGGTTAAACTGATGAAACATTAGCACAGGATATTGTGGATCTGCATATCTTACATGAAAGGATGATGATCACAATTGCTAGAAAAAGAAAGCAAAAAAGTTGATGATTTTGTGTCTAAGCGGTAGCCTTAGATGGACCTGAAGGTAAAAGATCCTTGGCTTTGGCAGGTTCTCCCTCTGATAACCAGGTTGTAGTTACTAAAAATCTGAAGGTCAATGACATACCAGTGACTCCTTACAGTAGGGCGTATGCTCATTTTGCAAGCGGTTTGGATTGCAAAAAAGGGTCTTCGTCCAAGGTTTCTATGTATAAAGATGGATTTCAATTGGTACCTTTCATGAATTCCAGATTAAATTCATTTGATCATGGACACCCTACTCATAATTTTTCCTCATGGGACATGGATATGGTCCCTTATATGCTGCCTCTTCAAATAGAGTCTTCATCAAGTTCATGCAGGCAGATTTTATCGATCACATCTGAAGCTTCAAGTGGCCCTGCACCCAAAATTGCACAGGAAATAGAAATTCCAAGTAAGATGCAGCTGTAATCTTGAAATCTCTTTGGAGTGCTTGACACGCTCAATGAAGGCAAATATGATTATCAGGTTGTAGAGGTTTAAGTGGCCTCCACAAAATCTAGGTCCTCAGATCACTTGAAAGGAGATGATGATACTCATGAAGGTGGATGACAAGTTGATTTTGATCAAACTCCCAAAAAGATAGACCCTGAGGGGGTTTTGATTGATGATTCATCTAAGAGGGTCGAAGCTAAATCAGAGGCTAAAACTTATGACTCATTGAGCACTGACTTTGAAGGCCTCTTGCAGCAAGTTAAAACTTAGAGGAGAGGTTGCCACCCTAAGAGTAGAGTTCACATGCACAGATACGGACGATATGATTGGAATGAAATACGTGATGAGGAGCATCGAATTGACATTAAGATTAGAGAAAAATTAGATCTTTGACTATTCACTGAAGAGGGAAGTATTGACATTTATGATCCCATCTTTTATTTTCTATGTTTTCATGTTTTTCAATAAAGGGGCTTTGTTCCTACCTTTTCCAAAAAAATTATATATATATATATATTTGTAAATAATTTTATATATAAAAAATTATCAAATTTATATTAGTCAAATGTTTAATAGTTTATTTATATACATTGATTACCAAATGTGTATATAATTAAAATATATATAATATATTAGTATTCTATTTAAATAATTATATAATATATAAATGAATATATTTATTTAGATATATATTTATATTGATATTAAATAATTTAAAATATATGTACAAGTATAACAACATGTATGTATGTGTATGTACATGTGTGTGTATGTGTGTAAATGTGTATGTGTACATATGGTTGTTTGTAATTCACGTAAATGTTATGAATTCGTTTTTTAATATTTTTGTAATTTATTTAATTTAATTTATTCATTTATCATTATACAATTATTAATAATGTCAAAAATATATTTAATCATTTTGTAATATTTATTTATACATATATTTATTTACTATATATACATGTAATATTTTCAATATAATTTTTATGAATAATATTTATCTTTTTTTGTTTATTAAGTTTTAACAGTTAAAATATGTTTGAAATTTATATAATTAACCTATTTAAAGTCTCATTGTAATTCTGCATCAGACTCGAGTTTAAATCTGGGTGGGCGTAGGTACTATTAGAGTACTATACATACGGTGATGCAAACAATGACTCGGGCAGGCGGTGACGCATGCATGATGCGGGCAGGTGAGGCATAATGCAGTCCTGGTGATGCAGGTGGTATGATGCAGGCATAACGTTGCACTGCGCTTTTGGACCATGTCATGGGCTTCATGCCCACTGGACCTACAGAGCATGTATTAAATAAATAAGACTTAATGAGTGAGTTATTCCTTTAGGGGGATATGACCTATATTTCCAGCATGTGTGTGTGTTTGAATGTAATTATACCTTCAAATACCTCATATATATATATATATAATTATAAAATTATAAACATATATAATTTTTAAGAAAAGTATTTATGAAATTATAATTATATATATATATATATATATTTAAATAATTATAAAATTATAATAAATATATTTAATTAATAAATATATTTATTATATTTAATATTATATATTAATATATATATATATATATATATTTATATTTATAAAAATATATTTATAATTATATATAAATACTTTCAAAATATATTTATTTATAGTTATAATTATAAATAAATAAATAATTTTAAAATTACAACAAATATATTTAAATAATAAATATATTTATTATATTTATTATTATATATTTATAATTATATATAAATAATTTTTAAATATATTTATTTATAATTAAATTTATAAATAAATATATATGCACTTAAAAAATTATAAAATAATAATAAATATATTTAAATTATAAATATAGTTATTATATTTATAATTATATATATTTATATATTGATATAAATATATATAATTATATAAATACACTAAAGCGGTGCATACAATGAGGTATAATCTTATTAATATAAATAATTTTATAAATACATTTATAATTATATAGAAATATTTTAAACACATTTATTTATAATTATATTAATATATTTATAATTATATAGAAATATTTTTAAATATATTTATTTATAATTATAATTATAAATATAAATATATTTAAATAATTATAAAATTATAATAAATATATTTATTATAATTTTATAAATATATAAATTTATATACTAATAAATATATATATAATAATATAAATATATTTATAAAAATATACAAATATTTATAAATATATATATTTATAATTATAATTATAAATATATATATTTAAATAATTATAAAATTATAACAAAAATATTTATTTTATTTATAATTTTATAAATTTATATAATTATATAAATATATTTATAATATATACAATATTTATATACATATATATTTATTCATTATATCTATAATTTTATAAATATATATAATGATATAAATAAATTATTAAGATTAGATATTTATCAGCGCTTTCTATTTTAGTGCTGATAAAAGCCTTATCTGATCTTATAAAAGAACTTTAACCAATGTTTTCTCTATCTCACACCTTCAAGCTCACGCAACCGCTCTCGTTGAACTCTACTCCCGCTGCCGCTTCACCTCTCATTGAACCCCACTGCTGTCGTGATGCCGCTCTCATTGAACCCCACTCCTACCTTCGCCGTCGCTTTCATTCCAAATCCAAGGTATGTGACAAATCATTGCACCACATCACACCCCTGCACCACATCGCACCACCCCTGCACCACACAAATCCTGACACCACATCACACCCCTTCACCACATCACACCCCTTCACCACATCGCACCACCCCTACACCACATCGCACCACCCCTACGTAGATTTGGATCTTATATTAGAGAGTTAGGCCATCGAGTGTGGGACACTATTAGCATTTTGGATTTTTTATAGGATGAAATTCCACATATCACTTTAAAATCTTGAGGTAGAGATGATATTCTATGAAATTTTTATGTCATGTGACAGGGTACCATTCCAAGCTATTTAAA
>CAUJRU010004508.1:0-16126 GCA_963277665.1 Viscum album | reverse complement strand
CAAGAGATCTTATCTTATGTTGTAACCCACCATGGTGGTCCTCCCCATGATGATGAATTTCACTGTAAAATTCCTCTCCACAGTAGTGATTCACATTGCCCAGAAAATGCTCCAGTGGAAAATGTATTACCGAGAAAGCCCTCTTATCATGAGGCACTTTCAAATGCAGAAGCAGTCATGTCTGATGCTTCATCAATAGTAGGTGAAATACTTTCTCAATCAGAAGATAGCCCAGGGTGTAGGTCATTCTCCAAACCACCCCTAAGTCGTGCATCTTCTAGTTTGATCAGTGATTTCTCTATCAATCCTGTTGAATCAAATCAATCATCATTGAAGTTCTCTCTTCTACTTTTCAGCCTTTGGATATCGAGAGACTGATAGTGATGCCAAATCAATCTGACGTTGTAACCCTTCTATTATCATAAAATGATTTCAATATTCTTCATAATATTTTACTTTCTTTTTCAAATGACAAAGAGTTTTCCAAATGTTAAGACGAATATCATGAATTCCATCTTCCGTCAACATTTTTGGAATGTCATATTGATAGTCAGCCAGGGGACAAAACATGACTGGCACATCACCTTTCACCAGTTTTTTTCTCATGGTCAGAATTTACTCTTTATCATTTGATGAAGATTATTCTACCTGTTTTTACCAGAGCTGGTGATTCCTTGTTTCTTCATTGGATTCAACAAGATTTGTTGAAAAATCAATGGTCAAACTAGAAGATGCATGACTTAGGGGTGGTTTGGAGAATGACCTACACCCTAGGAAATCATCTGATTGAAAATGTATTTCACCTACTATCGATGAAGAATCAGACATGACTGTTTTCGTATTTGCATGTGCCTCAAGATAAGTGGGCTTTCTCAACACTACATTGTCTACTGGAGCATTTTCTGGTAAATGTCAATCACTACTGCAGAGAGGATATTAGCAGAAAAATTCATCATCATGGGGAGTTACAACAAAAGATGAGATCCCTTGCTCCATGGTATTCTGACCACATAGAGGGTTCCAATGGCTCTCATTTGAAGATGAAACTTTGAGATCAACCAAATTTTCATGAATCAATCCTTCATGAGGAAGTTTCTGTTGAAGACCATCAGAATTATTGTTTCCACTATTGGGAAATGAGGGAGTAGAATCTTGAATTCCAAAAGAAAAGTGTCTAAGGGATTCAAGAACTCTAGTATTGAGCAAGGCCTTGTTACAGATTGGCTCTTGATCTCCTGACTGTGCTGGGTGGGTCTTTTCCTTAGACGCCTTCTTACTTTCCTTGGAAACCAATTGTTGACAAAAGTGGCTACTATGAGCAGGTGTATGTGCCTGATCCAGAAATATGGCCTGGTTAGGCTGACGATATCCACTCAAATCAGGTGTATGTGCCTAAATTGGTTGTCCGTGTGATATAGGGGAGTATGCCCCACAACACTCTTGGACGGGAACAAATGTGTTTGTCTATTCTAGAGTGAATTTTTTATTGTCACTCAAATGGAAGGGATAGATTTATGTTTCCTTCCCTGAGATGTCGCTGATGTTGTTATATTATCCTGGAAAGCGTCCAGAATATGAGCAGGGATTTGATTAAGCTCTTTCACCATTGACAAAATATGCATGGTGACTTCAGCTGTCGGAACAGGGATATATGTCCATTGCATGATTGGAGTAGGTGTATGTGCCTGCTCCTGTCCTCCTTCTCATGTTAGTGAATCCTGATAGTAATCATGTGTGGGGGAAAAGTGTTGCGTCTGCCTCCTCTTTGTCACCAGATCTTTCATACTGACTTCTCCGAATTCTACCAATCGAGACTGTTGGTAGGCTTGATTAATACTAGCAAGTGTCTGTGCCTGCGGATTGCACTTCACCAAATGTGGATGACGAGCTCCATCATATGTAGTCAGACGATCCTGCTGACTAGGTGACGAAATATAAACAGGTGTATGTTCCTGTCTATAATACTTCAACGGAATTTCCTGATGGGATTGGTGTGATGCTGCCAGACGAGTCTGCTGGACAGTGGAATTATAACGGGTAGGTGTGTGTGCCCACTCGTTTCTTGCCACCATGTTAGGTTGGTGGACTTCTCCGGAGATGGAAGAAATGAGAACCTACTCACTATTGACTAGATTACGCCTCTTGCGGTTCGTCTTGCCTACTTGGGTTCGAGGAACCTGAGCCGAATGCCTGGAATTAGGACACTCATCTTGTTGAGGGCATACTACCGCACGAGTCTGGTGACGATTGTTGATATGAGCTCTCAGGAAGGACTCGAGCTTATTTGAATTAAGGCCCTAAGGGACCTGTACATTCACCTCCCCGGAATATGGGAGTGAATGGTGATTGCATTCTAGGGATAACGACCTGAAACGGTTGGAGACGGTTGTCAGCACCGCCTGATTCTTGATCATTGGTCGTCATTGTCCGGATGACCAGTGTGAGTTTTTCACTTGGAGGGATTCTCGGACAGCCTCCAGAGTTGGGATGGTACCGTGTTGACTGTACTCCTTAACCAGCGCATATGATAACCACTATTGAAGACGCTGAGTAGGTGATCTCTTCCTCAGAGCGGACGACGATCCAGTAGGAGTAGAATCAGTGGCATTCGCAAAAATGGTATTCACATGTGTGAACTTGAGAGAAGACATTCCATAGAATGCCGAAAATCTTTGAAAAAGAGTGCATGTTTGATATAACAGACGTAATCAAGATAAATTCATCCACTACATCATTTGGATGTGCACATATGTCCATGATTGTTTTTTTGACCTCTAATTGAGTTTCGAATAAGGGCCTAACAAATAGGTAAAACATCATTTTAACTTGGTTAAGGATTCACGTCGGGTTTATCATTTTTTATTTCCCTTGGAATTCGGGGATGACCTCCTTGATGGGAGGATTAAAAATTCCAATCGGTTTCTAATGGGTTTGTTCGTAGAACCGGAAACATCCAATGATTCCACATCCATTTGGACCTACATTCCAAATGTAGGCGCTCTATAGTTTGTGGACTGATGAGGCTTAGAAATTTCCATTATTCGAGAGGATGGGAGGTCGGACTCCTCAATCCTTTTTGAGGGAAATTATTGTCTACCCCGGGACTCCCTTTATAGATTTATGTTATGTTCGTGAATCCTTATTACATTACCAAGTATAAAATGAGCCTTCCTTCAGATCTGACAATCAATGATTAAATATGTCAAAAATATAGAGAGTCTTTTATATGTATTTGACGTTCTACATCGATAGAGAATCATTTGTATCTGTTAGAAATTCTTGATCATTAGTATCCTTCGAACCATTTATATAGAAGACTCTTGGTCATTATGATGACCATGCTGGTTTTAATGCCACTCAGTGGGGCACTTGAAGTTTATTTTCATTCAGAAGGACATGAATTATTTCAGTGTTGGGATCGAACCCGTAGATGGGCTACCTACGTATCCTTTATTTTGAAAATGTATCAGAACCCACATAGTTCAAGTAATGGAGTATGATGTTTATGATTGATGGATGAAAGAATGATTTCATAATTACATTTACACTCTATGCTCACATGAGTCATCCTCGGTGTGATAATCAAGAGGAATTGGTAAAAATCAGACAATTGTGCCATAAAAGAAGAAATCATAAGAAATAATGTGGGACTTATGTATGTATGACTGCCCAGATAAATGAAGATTAGGATTTACTTTAGGGAAGAATTCCAGGAACATGGTCTATAAAGGAATATGTGCTTCATTGAGATTTGAATACTATAACATGGGGCTTACTCCTAAAAGGGAGGCCTAAATTAGGAGAGGACATATGATTGGGTTTTTATCCTAAGAAGGAATACCATATCAAAGGTAAATTTGGACTGGTTAAGAGGAATTATGACAGGGGATTACTCCTGAAAAGGAGGTCCAGGTTAAGAGACTTGAAAAATTAAGGGACATTGTGCTTACTCCTGAAGAGGAGGTCCAGGTTAATGAATATGACTGGGGATTATTCCTGAAAAAGAGGCCCAAGTTAATGATTACTACTGGGGATTATTCCTGAAAAGGAGGACTAGGTTAATAGAATTACGACTGGGGCTCATCCTAACGGGTTTGTTCGTAGAACCGGAAACATATAATGATTCCACATCCATTTGGACCTACAATCTTAATGTAGACACTCATTAGTTTGTGGACTGATGAGGCTTAGGAATTTGCATTGGTCCAGAGGATGGGATGTCGGACTCAACACTCCTTTTTGAGGGGAATTATTGTCTACTCTGGGACTCTTTTTATAGATTTAAGTTTTGTTCATGAATCCTTATTACATTACCAAGTATAAAATGAGCATTCCTTTAGATCTGAAAATCAATGATTAAATATGTAAGAAATTTAGAGAGTCTTCTATATGTATTTGAGGTTCTTCATCGATAGAGAATCATCTGTATTTGTTAGAGAGTCTTGGTAAATTTTATCTTTCGACACATTTATATAGATGTCTCTTGGTCATTATGAGGACCATGCTGGTTTTAAAGCCACTCAGTGGGGCACTTGAAGTTTATTGTCATTCAGAAGGACATGAAATATTTTAGAGTTGGGATCGAACCCGCAGATGGGCTACCTATGTATCATTTTTTTAGAAAAGGAATCATAACCCACGTAGTTCGAGGAAGGGAGTATGATGTTTATGATTGATGGATCAAAGAAGGATGTCTGTAACAGCCCGAGATTTTATGAAAAATATTTTCTTTAATTTTATTAATGTCTTGTGTTGTACGCTACATCAAAAGGAGCTTGCACAACACGCATCCTTGACTTGCCTTGCATTACACGCAATCTAAACCTTCCTTGATAGCGTGTGTAGTACGCAATAATGAGTTTCACGAAACAACGATATACTATTAAAATATTTTTAAAACTAGCCGTTATGAATAGTAATATCCACTTTTTGAAATTTTGTCAATTTTATTTTTCAAAATGGAATTCATTTTTAGATTCGGAGTATCGAATTTAGCCTAAGGTGAAATTTTGGTACTTTTCGGATAACTTTCATATTCTGATGAATAGTGAAAATTACTAAATTTTAATTAAAAGAAACTTTTTTAAACGAAATAATTAATAGTGATAAATTATTAATTTGAGTGGTTTTAAAGTATATTTAGAATATATTTTTACAATTTAATACATTGTTGGTCATTGGTTGTAATTTCAAATTTAAACCAGACATAATCAAGTGTCAATCTTTTGATAGATATTATTTCTTAAAAACACGCTATTTGTTTTAACAGCGGGATTTAATTATAAAAATAATTAATGAAACTTCTATGTTATGAATTTGGTAAAATAGACTATTTTTGAATTCGGAATATAAAATATAGCTTAGGATGAAATTTTGGCATTGTTCTGAAAAACATCAATTTTTGATGAATAGTGAAACTACTAAGTGGTAGTTAAAAAAACTGAATTTTGCATAAAACTTAATTTTACCGCTTCTGTGAATGGAATTTCGAAAATCCAAGAGACACGGTTAATATCAATGACTAAAATGTGGTTCAATGAGATGAAAATAATTTTTGGTGAATAGTAACTTTTTACTTTTTTTTACCGCGGTTAATAGTAAATTGGGTAACTAAGGGTAAATATGATATTAATATTACCCTAACACATATCCTAATTCTATTGGACAAGTGTAATTAGACCAAAAACAAACATAGGAATAAAATATGACCATTTAGGCCCACTTGGATTAGATTAGGACATTTATTATTAATTAATTTAAAGAAGGGTTAAAATAGTTAAAATGAAAGTTTAATAAGTAAATAATTTATAATATGGGGTTATACATAAGATAAATTCGATTGTAAATATTTATTAGAAAGATAAAAAGATTTCCTACATGATAGTAATTTATTTGTAATTTTTAGACATCAAATAATTTAATATATTTATGACACAAAGATGATGCAGTAATTATCTTATTAATGAAATATTGACATAATTGATAATATAAATACCAAAATAAATGTAATTTAAGACTTTTTAGGAATTCCACTAATTTTCTAGGTTACTATGATATATTAGTGTTGATTTAATCAACTTGGGTCGAACATATAATTCTGTTATGACTTTCACAAAAATCATATATCAAATAGTGTGAAAATTGACACAAAATAGTTTTTAAATCAAATATTATATTATTAATTGTTTTTTTTCCTAAATATCTAAGGTTCGGCCAAATGACTTATATAAGGATATATGTATCAATAATAAACAATTTGGGGTTCTTTTGGCTTGATATAGTAAGTTTATTAACCTTATAGTATAAGAACACAAGAAGACACGGTAAATGTAAAATTATTTAACTTAATATTAAATCTAAATGATAAGGTTACAATAGGAACCTAAAGTTGTCTAAATTCTATTGGATGAGAGGATTTCGACCCATCCCCACCTTAGCCGCGAAATAAATCAATTTGGAGCTAATTAAAACCGAACTTGACATTATAATAAAATAATATTTTGAGATATTCCTAAGGTGCCCCTCTCCTCCCTTATAAAAGGACACCTCCTCCCCCTCCTCCTCACACCAAATTGAGCACTCAAGCTCGGCCAACCCCTGCCATTTTCTCCTCTCCACTTCCCTAGAATAATCCTAGAGGTCCTGGTCTTCTTCAAAGACCAATCTTAGTTCCCTAAGTGGAGGATTCAAAGAGGCATTCCAAAGAAGAGGTAATATCCATTACCGATCATTTCATTTTCTTTCTTCTTAAACTTCTTCTTCTTTAGTTGTTTCATTATGAAGTAATAACATCAGTATCACTCATATACTGATATGTTATTATAAGTATGAAACAACCCTATTTCACAATTTATCCATCCTACGGAAAAAGAAATCACCGCGCGTGCGTACGTACGGAATACCGTCTCCACGCCGTGGTGTAATCTATTTTCCACCACCACCTTACATGGATGGGTATAATGGTGTAAAGAATAACTATACATAGTTATTACAACATCATATTGATTCTGATATATTTTATAATCCACTCCACTCCAATTCAATAATTATGGAAATTATATCATCGCTCGTGCGTACGTACGGAATACCGTCTCCACGACGCGACGAGATTCATTCTTAATAATTAACCATTCATGAATGATTATAAAGTATATATAATAAGTACTAATGAAATATATGACATAATAATGATACTGGATTTATGTATATATATATATGTATGTCATCTACTTACTTCCATTCAAGACAATAAAGAAAGAAAAACAGCGTTCATGCGTACGTACGGACTACCGTCTCCATGAACGGTGTTTTTCATTTCATTTATCTATATATTATATATATATATATATACTGAATATATATGATATATAAATCATATTTTATATTCTGGATGTAAGGTATCTATAACCATAAAAAAAGAATAAGAATGTATTCGGCAAAACACGCATAAGAACAAAAGTCAATAAAGACCCGAGTAACAAGTAACAATGAAATATTACTAACATGAAGCTAAGAATATGACCATATATGATATCATATCAATATGTATGATTTTGGAATAAGTCAATAACATTATTTAAACCATTATACAGGAGCTTCGGACACATACAAAGCTAATCGGACCTAAGGTAAGGGAAATATCTCAATCTCATTTTTATCCGAGATTGTTTATTCGTAAGTATTTAATGGGGTGTATTTTATCATCCACATACATGTTCCCTCAATATGTAATATTGTTTCCATACACTTGAAATAGTTTAAATCCAATTTTACCCTTCAATGAGTTTTTAGTAAAGAATATAAAAGGAATCTTTTGTCGTTTTTCCGTACGAGGTACTTCTTGACTTTTCCGACAAAAGTACGAAGAATGTTTTTTTAACTTATACGGCATGAATGGATTTCTAAAACATTATATCCAAAAAGATTCCCTTACAAGTATTCAAGTTTATTTTTAACTTCTTTTAGTTTAAAATTGTATGACATGTTATGAAAGAAAAAGTGTTTTTGAAGTAGAAAAGATATTTTCCTCAAGAATGGAGTTCAAGTATTTTATCAAAATTATTTTCCATCTAAGATAATAAAAGGGTTCTGTTTTTATCCCTATTATTACATTGGTTTGATTATGTTGTGATGGAAATATTTTTATCTTTTATGATTTGTTTTATGATGTCATGATGTTTCAAGAATCCCATTTTTGTTACATGTGTTATGCGATGATGTATGATTTATGATTATGTGGCACACATAAGAAAGGATTCATTATAAGATGGGTGGGACCTATATCTCCCTCCAATGCATTGGGTAAAGATTTTATATCTCATGAGATAGACATGGCTAGAATGGTAGGTTATATCGGTTCAGTGAAACAGGACTGAAACGAGGGTTACTCGATTCAGAAAGGTACTTTGTTCACTAAGATAGTCTTGGCAATGAGTCTTGACTAACAAGAAATGATTCTCTATGATTATGTGTGAATGCCACAAAGTTTCATGTTCTAGGTTATGATTATTGTGATTACATTTAACTGCCATGTTTTACCCCATGTTATGAAATTATGATCTCTTTTGCAGGTTCAGATTTCCAAAAGTTATGTTCTTATGTATATGATGTGATTGATATTTCTTTTTTTACCCTTACTGAGAATTTGAGCTCACCCTTTTATGTTTTCTTTTCCCCAGGATATAAATAAAGGTTTTAGGTAAAAAAAAGGAAGATCTTTATGGGAGATTTTGAAGATCTTTCACCACGATTAGAAGATTATATTCCGAGTTTCCAAAGACACTAAACTATTACGGTCCTTGTGTGTGTGTTTTTGTAATGTACTAAGTATTCCGCAAAAGTAATGTAAAGTCCATGTACGTCAAGCTTCGGGTCTCTACAGTTGGTATCAGAGGAAAGGTTTAATCAACCTTTGGAAACTAGGATGCGAAAACGTTAATGAGATCCCTAGAGATTTTTCTAAGGTATGTCTATGGATGTCCCTAAGGTTAAGTATACCTATAGGTTATAGTACTAGAATTACGCTAACGATCATAGAATTAAACCTAAGATGTTAGATATTGAAGGTACTCCCCCTTTATTATGTTGTTTTCCCTAGCATGATTTTTGCCTCTCACACTATTCTTTTTGGGTTTTAGACGATGGCTGGAACCCGAAGGAACCGTGTTGATCAATGCAATGGACAATGCAATGATTGTCCTCCTGAACAAACAAATGTTATGGGAGATGGAGTGAAAAATCTTATTGCTATACTTACACAAGCTATGAATCATTCTGGAAAAGGGAACAATATTCTATTGAGTCCTTCATGAGGCAACGTCCACCTTCTTTCAGTGGGTCTTCTGATCCACTTGTTGCTGAACAATGGATCAGTACCACTGAAAAGATATTTTCAGTTCTTCAATGTTCTGAACATGAAAAAGTCATCTCAACAGTATATCGTTTGGAAGGTGAAGCTGATCAATGGTGGAATTTTATCAAGAATACGAGGCCAAGAGATGAAATTGAGTCCATGGAATGGGAGGAGTTCAAGAACTTATTTTTCAATAAGTACTTCCCTCGTATTCTTCGAACAAAGATGGAGAAGGAGTTTCTTGAACTAAAGCAAAAGGATGATGAATCTATTGGTATATACGAAGCGAATTTTACAAGACTTGCAAGGTATCCATCTGGCATTATCATCCAACCTGCAAGTAAAGTTGATAGATTTTTCAGTGGCTTAAATCCAAGTCTTCGAAGGGCATTAGCTATAAGAGACTTCAGTAGCTATGAAGAAATTGTGCGTTGTGCTATCAAGGTAGAAATGGAAGTTGGTGTTACATATCCATCTCATGGTTTTGAAAAAAAATGAAAGATGGAGTTCACGGAGAAATCTCAGAATAATGGTGAAAAGAAGATGAATGTTTCCTTATGAACAAAGTGTGGAAAGAAGCATGGTGGAGATTGTCGTAAAGGGACTAGAAAATGTTTTAAGTGTGGAAAAGAAGGTCATCGAGCAGCTGAGTGTCGAAGTAATGGAAAAAGGGTTTCTAATGATGTGAATAATGCAAACACTGCAGAGAACGCACCACCAACACTTCAATGCTTCAAGTGCAAGGAAATGAGGCATTATGCTAATAAATGCCCTAATCCAAGGGTTAGTGATGATCAACATGAGCAACCACTGAAGGCAAAGGACAAAGGGAAGTCACATGCGATCACTATTGGCAATGTTGAATATGACAACGATGTGGTGGAATGATTAAGTGTTTATGTAATGGGATTTCGAAATAATGTTGTATTGCAATATTTATTGATGTGGTATTCAAAGTGATTGATATATTTTGGAAATAAGATGATATGCACATAATGAAGGGAAAATGAGAAAATGAAATGTTTAATAGTATTCATGAGCTCATGATTGATATAAGGACTAAGTGATATCATGGTTTGAGTATATAGAATTTTGAGGATTTTGGTATGTGGAAAGTGTTAACGTTTAACTGCATTCATGTTTTCAATAAGGTTCAATGGGTATTCAAGGGAATACATGATTAAGGCCTTTGAATGATTAGAATGTGACCAACGAGATATATCTTATGATATATGGGGATCAACGATGGTATTAAATCTCTGGAAATCGTTTTCACTATGTTATGAGAGTGGACTGCAGTATTATGGATAAGCCTAAAGATTGGAATGGATTATGTTGGACACAAGTTAGTATTGTTTAAGGATAGATGTTTTCTCGATATTATTGATGGGGTGTTATAGTAATATAGTTTTAGAAAAAGGACAACCTGCAGGATGGGCGATAGCCCATCGCGTCGGACAAGGCTGTGGGAATCGAATCCACAACCGAAGTGCGACTGGCCTTTATCGCCTACCACTGGCCTACAGGAAGTCCCTGTTTAGTAGAAACTAGTTTTATTATATTAAGCAGTATGATATATGAAGTATAAGTCCATTTTAGAAACCATATATGATTAATCTCACTATAGATCGACTTATGTATATAATATTTGCTAACCTTTTGTTTGAGACAGATGGAATGACCTGTCATTCTATCACATGATCTGCTAACACTTCACGAATAACAAATTCAACTTCATTTATTTAAGAGATGAAGTGGAAATTGTTCAAGGCATGAAAAATAGTGAGATTGTACCAAAATAAAGAAAGTATTTATTCTAATTCAATTTTCAACTTTAGGGAAATGATCTTGAAAACCAAAATTGTTGTCCTAGTGATCTTATACCTGATGAATCAGATGGTACCTTAGATCGTCACAAATTTATGGATTTGTGATTACTGGATTTTCCATAGCCATGTTCTCTACCACTCTCCATCAGAACATGATGGTTAGATTTCTCTTTCATATACATATTTTCACCTATGTGGAAACCCTGTGATTAGTTTATTTGGGTAACCATTACGTTTCATAATTTTGTTTTTAAAGATTGGTTTTGATATTCCTTTTTACGATGTGGGATTCTATTAAATAAACTTTCAAATAGTAAACCATTTATAACCCCGACGAATTTCGAGGGCGAAATTCATTTTAAGGGGGGTAGAATGTAACAGCCCGAGATTTTTTGAAAAATATTCTTTTTAATTTTATTAATGTCTTGTGTTGTACGCTACACCAAAAGGAGCTTGCACAACACGCATCCTTGACTTGCCTTGCATTACACGCAATCGCAACCTTCCTCGATAGCGTGTGTAGTACGCAATACTGAATTTCACAAAACAACGATATGCTATTAAAATATTATTAAAACTAGCCGTTATGAATAGTAATAACCACTTTTTGAAATTTTGTAAATTTTATTTTTCAAAATGGAATTCATTTTTAGATTCGGAGTATCGAATTTAGCCTAAGGTGAAATTTTGGTACTTTTCGGATAACTTTCATATTCTATGAATAGTGAAAATTACTAAATTTTAATTAAAAGCAACTTTTTTAATCGAAATAATTAATAGTGATAAATTATTAATTTGAGTGGTTTTAAGGTATATTTAGAATATATTTTTACAATTTAATAAAATGTTGGTCATTGGTTGTAATTTCACATTTAAACCAGACATAATCAAGTGTCAATCTTTTGATATATATTGTTTCTTAAAAACACGCTATTTGTTTTAACAGCGGGATTTAATTATAAAAATAATTAATGAAACTTCTATGTTATGAATTTGGTAAAATAGACTTTATTTTTGAATTTGGAATATAAAATGTAGCTTAGGATGAAATTTTGGCATTGTTCTGAAAAACATCAATTTTTGATGAATAGTGAAACTACTAAGTGGTAGTTAAAAAAACTGAATTTTGCATAAAACATAATTTTACCGATTCTGTGAATGGAATTTCGAAAATCCGAGAGACACGGTTAATATCAATGACTAAAATGTGGTTCAATGAGATGAAAATAATTTTTGGTTAATAGTAACTTTTTACTTTTTTTTACCGCGGTTAATAGTAAATTGGGTAACTAAGGGTAAATATGATATTAATATTACCCAAACACATGTCCTAATTCTATTGGAAAAGTGTAATTCGACCAAAAACAAACTTAGGAATAACATATGACCATTTAGGCCCACTTGGATTAGATTAGGACATTTATTATTAATTTATTTAAAGAAGGGTTAAAATAGTTAAAATCAATGTTTAATAAGTAAATCATTTATAATATGGGGTTATAAATAAGATAAATTAGATTGCAAATATTCATTAGAAAGATAAAAAGATTTCCTACATGATGGTATTTTATTTGTAATTTTTAGAAATCAAATAATTTAATTTATTTATGACACAAAGATGATGCAGTAATTATCTTATTAATGAAATATTGACATAATTGATAATATAAATATCAAAATAAATGTAATTTAAGACTTTTTATGCATTCCACTAATTTTCTAGGTTACTATGATATATTAGTGTTGATTTAATCAACTTTGTTCGAACATATAATTCTTTTATGACTTTCACAAAAATCATATATCAAATAGTGTCAAAAATGACACAAAATAGTTTTTATATCAAATATTATATTATTAATTGTTATTTTATTCCTAAAAATCTAAGGTTCAGCCAAATGACTTATATAAGGATATATGTATTAATAATAAACAATTTGGGGTTATTTTGGCTTGATATAGTATGTTTATTAACCTTATAGTATAAGAACACAAGAAGACACGGTAAAAGTAAAATTATTTAACTTAATGTTAAATCTAAATGATAAGGTTAAAATAGGAACCTAAACTTGTCTAAATTCTATTGGATGAGAGGATTTCGACCCATACCCACCTTAGCCTCGAAATAAATCAATTTGGAGCTAATTAAAACCGAACATGACATTATAATAAAATAATATTTTGAGATATTCCTAAGGTTCCCCTCTCCTCCCTTATAAAAGGACACCTCCTCCCCCTCCTCCTCACACCAAATTGAGCACTCAAGCTCGGCCAACCCCTGACATTTTCTCCTCTCCACTTCCCTAGAATAATCCTAGAGGTCCTGGTATTCTTCAAAGACCAATCTTAGTTCCCTATGTGGAGGATTCAAAGAGGCGTTCCAAAGAAGAGGTAATATCCATTACCGATCTTTTCATTTTCTTTCTTCTTCAACTTCTTCTTCTTTAGTTGTTTCATTATGAAGTAATAAAATCAGTATCAATCATATACGGATATGTTATTATAAGTATTAAACAACCCTATTTCACCATCTATCCATCCTACGGAAAAAGAAATCACCGCGCGTGCGTACGTACAGAATACCGTCTCCACGCCGTGGTGTAATCTATTTTCCACCACCACCTTACATGGATGGGTATAATGGTGTAAAGAATAACTATACATAGTTATTACAACATCATATTGATTCTGATATATTGTATAATCCACTCCAATTCAATTCAATAATTATGGAAATGATATCATCGCTCGTGCGTACGTACGGAATACCGTCTCCACGACGCGATGAGATTCATTCTTAATAATTAACCATTCATGAATGATTATAAAGTATATATAATAAGTACTAATGAAATATATGACATAATAATGATACTGGATTTATGTATATATATATGTATGTCATCTACTTACTTCCATTCAAGACAATAAAGAAAGAAAAACAGCGTTCATGCGTACGTACGGACTACCGTCTCCATGAACGGTGTTTTTCATTTCATTTATCTATCTATTATATATATATATACTGAATATATATATGATATATAAATCATATTTTATATTCTGGATGTAAGGTATCTATAACCTTAAAAAAAGAATAAGAATGTATTCGGCAAAACACGCATAAGAACAAAAGGCAATAAAGACCTGAGTAACAAGTAACAATGAAATATTACTAACAAGAAGCTATGAATATGACCATATATGATATCATATCAATATGTATGATACTGGAATAAGTCAATAACATTATTTAAACCATTATACAGGAGCTTCGGACACATACAAAGCTAATCGGACCTAAGGTAAGGGAAATATCATAATCTCATTTTTATCCGAGATTGTTTATTCGTAAGTATTTAATGGGGTGTATTTTATCATCCACATCCATGTTCCCTCAATATGTAATATTGTTTCCATACACTTGAAATAGTTTAAATCCAATTTTACCCTTCGATGAGTTTTTAGTAAAGAATATAAAAGGAATCTTTTGTCGTTTTTCCGTACGAGGTACTTCTTGACTTTTCCGACAAAAGTACGAAGAATGTTTTTTTTAACTTATACGGCATGAATGGATTTCTAAAACATTATTTCCAAGAAGCTTCCCTTACAAGTATTCATGTTTATTTTTAACTTCTTTCAGTTTAAAATTGTATGACATGTTAAGAAACGAAAAGTGTTTTTGAAGTAGAAAAGATATTTTCCTCAAGAATGGAGTTCAAGTATTTTATCAAAATTATTTTCCATCTAAGATAATAAAAGGGTTCTGTTTTTATCCCTATTATTACAATGGTTTGATTATGTTGTGATGGAAATATTTTTATGTTTTATGATTTTTTTTATGATGTCATGATGTTTCAAGAATCCCATTTTTGTTACATGTGTTATGCGATGATGTATGTTTTATGATTATGTGGCACACATAAGGAAGGATTCATTATAAGATTGGTGGGACCTATATCTCCCTCCAATGCATTGGGTAATGATTTTATATCTCATGAGATAGACATGGCTGGAATGGTAGGTTTTACCGGTTCAGTGAAACAGGACTGAAACGAGGGTTACTCGATTCAGAAAGGGACTTTGTCCACTAAGATAGTCTTGGAAATGAGTCTTGACAAACAAGAAATGATTCTCTATGATTATGTGTGAATGCCGCAATGTTTCATGTTATAGGTTATGATTATTGTGATTACATTTCACTGCCATGTTTTACCCCATGTTATGAAATTATGATCTCTTTTGCAGGTTATGATTTCCAACAGTTATGTGCTTATGTATATGATGTGATTGATATTTCTTTTGTTTACCCTTACTGAGCATTTGAGCTCACCCTTTTATGTTTTCTTTTCCCCAGGATATAATGAAAGGTTTTAGGTAAAAAAAGGAAGATCTTTATGGGAGATTTTGAAGATCTTTCACAGCGATTATAAGATTATATTCCGAGTTTCCAAAGACACTAAACTATTACGGTCCTTGTGTGTGTGTTTTTGTAATGTACAAATATTCCGCAAAAGTAATGTAAAGTCCATGTACGTCAAGCTTCGGGTCTCTACAATGTCATAATTACTTTTACACTCTAAGATCACGTGAGTCGTGATCAGTGTGAGAAACAAGAGGTATTGGTAAAAATTGGACAATTGTTCCATGAAAGAAGAAATCGTAAGAAATAATGTGGGACTTAGGTATGTATGACTGCCCAGATAAATAATGATTAGGATTTACTTCAGGGAAGAGATCCAGGAACATGTTCCATAAAGTTATATGTGCTTCATGGAGATTTGAATACTCTAACATGGGGCTTACTTCTGAAAAGGAGTCCTAAATTACGAGAGGACTTATGATTGGGTTTTACTCCTGAGATGGAATCCCATATCAAAGGTAAATTAGGACTAGTTAAGAGAAATAAAGACACGGGCATACTCCTGAAAAGGAGGCCCAGGTC
>CAUJRU010004507.1:0-16135 GCA_963277665.1 Viscum album | reverse complement strand
TTATCTATGATTATGTGTGAATGCCACAAAGTTTCATGTTTTATGTTATGATTATAGTGATTACATTTCACTACCCTGATTTATCCCATGTTATGAAATTATGCTCTCTTTTGCAGGTTATGATTTCCAAAATGTTATGTTCTTATGAATACGATGTGATTGATATTTCTTTCGTTTACCCTTACTGAGATTGTAACATCCCCAAATGATAAAGGGTTAAATGACTAAATGATATGACTCATGTCAACAAGGTGCAACTTCCTTTTCGGGAGCCTGTCTGATTAGAACTCCACAGTTAAGCGTGCTTGGCCTGGAGTAGTAATCAGGATGGGTGACCTTATGGGAAGTTTCCCAGGGTGTGTGTGAGTGAGGACAAAGCACACTGGAAAGGACATGTGTTGGCCTGTGGGGACAATCATTAGTCAGATGACCCGTTCGGGCATGTGGGTTGACCCTGGGGTGGGCCCCACGTGTCTGCGGGGGCAACTGGGGGTACCTGGTAGGCAAGGACCGTATAGGTATAGTGTCTTTAGAAACTATAGGTAATATAATAACAATGAATATGATTCTGTAATAAGTCAATGACATTATTTAAATCATTATACAGGACGTTCGGACACTTATGAAGCAAATCGGACCTAAGGTAAGGGATAAAGTTTCAATCTCATTTTTATCTGAGATTCCTTATACGTAAGTATTTACTGGGGTTATTTTTATCATCCATGACCATGATTTCTAAAAATGATTTCATAAAATGTTTACCATTCTTCCATGGATGTTTAAAGGCATTTTTTCCCTTTATTTACTTTTTACCACATTGTATGAATGGAATCTTTCCTTTGGTTACCATATAAGGTACTTTTTGAATTTTCCGACATAAGTACGAGGAGAATGTTATTTTTAACTTATACGGCATGAATGGATTTTTAAAACATTATTTCCAAGAAGATTCCTTTACAAGTTTTCAAGTTTATTTTTAATAAAATTATTTTATTTTAAAGTCATATGACATGTTAAGAAAGGAAAAATGTTTTTGAAGAAGAAAGGATATTTTCCTCAAGAATGGAGTTCAAGTGTTTTATCAAAATTATTTTCCATCTAAGATAATAAAGGGTTCTGTTTTTATCCCTATTATTACATTGATTTGATTATGTTGTGATGGAATTATTTTTATGAATTCCTTTATCGTATATGAATTGTTTTATGATGTCATGATGTTTAAGATTCCCATTTTTATTACATGGGTTATGTAATGATGTATGATTTATGATTTTGTGGCACACATAATAATGGTATCATTATGAGATGGGTGGGACCTATATCTCCCTCCAATGCATTGGGTAAAGATTTTATATCTCCTGAGATAGACATGGCTGAAATGGTAGGTTATACCGGTTCAGTGAATTAGGACTGAAACGAGGGTTAATCGATTCAGAAAGGGACTTTGTCCACTAAGATAGTCTTGGAAATGAGTCTTGACTAACAAGAAATGATTCTCTATGATTATGTGTGTATGCCACAAAGTTTCATGTTTTAAGTTATGATTATTGTGATTACATTTCACTGCCATGATTTATCCCATGTTATGAAATTATGATCTCTTTTGCAGGTTAAGATTTCCAAAAGTTATGTGCTTGTGTATACGATGAGATTTATATTTCTTTTGTTTACCCTTAATGATCATTTGAGCTCACCCTTTTATGTTTTCTTTTCCCCAGGATATAAAGAAAGGTTTTAGGTAATAAATGTAATATTAATTTTACCCAAAACGCTACTTTAACATGAATTTACAAAAGAACGGGTAATATAATGTCATAAGTGAACCATATATGATATCATAACAATGAATATGATTCTGTAATAAGTCAATGACATTATTTAAATCATTATACAGGAGGTTCGGACACTTACGAAGCAAATCGGACCTAAGGTAAGGGAAAATATCACAATCTCATTTTTATCCGAGATTGTTTATTCGTAAGTATTTACTGGGGTGTATTTTATCATCCACATCCATGTTCCCTCAACATGTAATATTGTTTCCATCCACTTACAATAGTTTATAGCCAATTTTACCCTTCGGTGAGTTTTTAGTAAAGAATATGAAAGGAATCTTTTGTCGTTTTTTTCATACGAGGTACTTTTTGACTTTTCCGACAAAAGTACGAAGAATGTTTTTTTAACTTATACGGCATGAATGGATTTTTAAAACATTATTTCCAAGAATCTTCCTTTACAAGTTTTCAAGTTTATTTTTAATCAACTTCTTTTAGTTTATAATTTTATGACATATTAAGAAAAGAAAAGTGTTTTTGAAGAAGAAAGGATATTTTCCTCAAGAATGGTGTTCAAGTGTTTTATCAAAATTATTTTCCATCTAAGATAATAAAAGGGTTCTGTTTTTATCCCTATTATTACATTGGTTTGATTATGTTGTGATGGAAATATTTTTATGAATTCCTTTATCTTATATGAATTGTTTTATGATGTCATGTTGTTTAAGAATCCCATTTTTATTACATGGGTTACGCTATGATGTATGGTTTATGATTTTGTGGCACACATAAGAATGGTATCATTATGAGATGGGTGGGACCTATATCTCCCTCCAATTCATTGGGTAATGATTTTATATCTCATGAGATAGACATGGATGGAATGGTAGGTTATACCGGTTCAGTGGAACAAGACTGAAACGAGGGTTACTCGATTCAGAAAGGGACTTTGTCCACTAAGATAGTCTTGGCAATGAGTCTTGACTAACAAGAAATGATTCTCTATGATTATGTGTGAATGCCACAAAGTTTCATGTTTTAAGTTATGATTATTGTGATTACATTTCACTGCCATGATTTATCCCATGTTATGAATTTATGCTCTCTTTTTCAGGTTAAGATTTCTAAAAGTTATGTTCTTATGAATATGATGTGATTGATTTTTCTTTTGTTTACCCTTACTGAGCATTCGAGCTCACCCTTTTATGTTTTATTTTCCCCAGGATATAAATAAAGGTTTTAGGTAAAAAAAATATAAGATAAAGGAATTCATAAAAATATAATTCCATCACAAAATAATCAAATCAATGTAAAAATATGGATAGAAAGAGAACCCTTTATTATCTTAGATGGAAAATAATTTTGATAAAACACTTGAAATGAATTCTTGAGGAAAATATCCTTTCTTCTTCAAAAACATTTTTCCTTTCTTAACATGTCATATGAATTTAAAATAAAAGAAGTTTATTAAAAATAAACTTGAAAACTTGTAAAGGAATATTCTTGGAAATAATGTTTTAAAAATCCATTCATGCCGTATAAGTTAAAAATAACATTCTCCTCGTACTTATGTCGGAAAAGTCAGAAAGTACCATATATGGTAACCAAAGGAAAGATTCCATTCATACAATGTGGTAAAAAGTAAATAAAGGGAAAAAATGCCTTTAAACATCCATGGAAGAATGGTAAACATTTTATGAAATCATTTTTAGAAATCATGGTCATGGATGATAAACATAACCCTAGTAAATACTTAAGTATAAGCAATCTTAGATAAAAATTAGATTGAAACTTTATCCCTTACCTTAGGTCTGATTTTCTTCGTAAGTGTCCGAACCTCCTGTATAATGATTTAAATAATGTCATTGACTTATTACAGAATCATATTCATTGTTATTATATCATATATGGTTCACTTATGACTTTATATTACCCGTTCTTTTGTAAATTCATGTTAAAGTAGCGTTTTGGGTAAAATTATCTCATTTGTCGTTCGTGTTTTAACTTGTAATTATTCATATGATTACTTAGATAATGATTACTTAATTCCAGAATATAAAACATGATTTATATATAATATATATTAATAATATATATATATATATATAATATATCAGTAAATGAAAAGAAATACACCGTTCATGGAGACGGTAGACCGTTCGTATGCATGAACGCTGTTTTCGTTTCCTTATTGAGTTGAATGGAATTAAGTAGATGACATACATATATATAAACATAAATCCAGTAGCATTATAATGTCATATATTTCATTATTATTGCTTATATAAACTTTATAATCATTCTTAAATGGTTAACATGGAGAATGAATCTCATTGCGTCGTGGAGACGATAGTCCGTACGTACGCACGAGCGATGATATCATTTCCATAATTATTGAATTGAATTGGAGTGGATGATACAATATATCAGAATCATTATTATGTTATAATGACCATGTATAGTTATTCTTTACACCATAATACCCATCCATGTAAGGTGTTGGTGGAAAAGAAGATTACACCACGGCGTGGAGACGGTATTCCGTACGTACGCACGCGCAGTGATTTCCTTTTTTCCGTAGGATGGATAGAAGGTTAATTAGAGTTGTTTCATATTTATAATAACATATCAGTATATGAGTGATACTGATGTTATTACTTCATAATGAAACAACCTTAGAAGAAGAAGTGGTAGAAGAAATAAAGGTGAAAGAATTGGTAACGGAAATTACCTCTTCTTTGAAACGCCTCTTTGAATCCTCCACTTAGGGAACTATGATTGGTCTTTGAAGAAGAACATGACCTCTAGGATTATTCTAGGGAAGTGGAGAAGGGATTTTGGTAGGGGTTGGCCGAGCTTGAGTGCTCAAATTGGTGTGAGGAGGAGGGGGGGGGAGGTGTCCTTTTATAAGGGAGGAGAGGGGCACCTTAGGAATATCTCAAAATATTATTTTATAGTAAAGTCAAAATCGGGTTATAATGGTTCCAAAGGGTCTTATTTCGAAGCTAAAGTGGGGATGGGTCGAAATCCTATCAACCAATAGGATTTAGACAAGTTTAGGTTATTATTTTAACCTTATCAATTAGATTTAACTCGAAGTTAAATAATTTAACTTTTACCGTGTCTTTTTGTTTTCGTACACTATATGGTTAATACACTTACTATAACATGCCAAACGAACCCCAAATTGTTTATTATTAATATATATATCCTTATCTAAGTCATTTGGCCGAACCTTAGATTTTTAGGAATAAAATAACAATTAATAATATTTGACTAACAAGAAATGTTGTCCTAGTGATCTTATGATAATAAAGGGTTCTGTTTTTGTACATATTATTACATTGATTTGATCATGTTGTGATGGAATATTTTTTTATGAATTCCTTTATCTTATATGAATTGATTTATGATGTCATGATGTTTAATATTCCCATTTGTATTACATGGGTTATGCAATGATGTATGATTTTTGATTTTGTGGCACACATAAGAATGGTATCATTATGAGATGGGTGGGACCTATATCTCCCACCAATGCATTGGGTAAAGATTTTATATCTCATGAGATAGACATGGCTGGAATGGTAGGTTATACCGGTTCAGTGAAACAGGACTGAAACGAGGGTTACTCGATTCAGAAAGGGACTTTGTCCACTAAGATAGTCTTGGCAATGAGTCTTGACTAACAAGAAATGGTTCTCTATGATTATGTGTGAATGCCACAAAGTTTCATGTTTTAAGTTATGATTATTGTGATTACATTTCACTACCATGATTTATCCCATGTTATGAAATTATGAGCTCTCTTTTCTGCAGGTTAAGATTTCCAAAAGGAAAGTTCTTATGTATATGATGTGATTGATATTTCTTTTGTTTACCCTTACTGAGCATTTAAGCTCACCCTTTTATGTTTTCTTTTCCCCAGGATATAAAGAAAGGTTTTAGGTATAAAAAAAAGGAAGATCTTTATGGGAGATGTTGAAGATCTTTCACCATGATTAGAAGATTATATTCCGAGTTTCCAAAGACACTAAACTTTTACGGTCCTTGTGTGTGTGTTTTTGTAATGTACTAAGTATTCCGAAAAAGTAATGTAATGTACATGTACGTCAGGATTCGGGTCTCTACAGTTGGTATAACTTTTAGAAATCTTAACCTGCAAAAGAGAGCATAATTTCATAACATGGGAGAAATCATAGTAGTGAAATGAAATCCCAATAAGCATAACTTAAAACATGAAACTTTGTGGCATACACACATAATCATAGAGAATCATTTCTTGTTAGTCATGACTCATTGCCAAGACTATCTTAGTGGACAAAGTCCCTTTCTGAATCGAGTAACCCTCGTTTCAGTCCTGTTTCACTGAACCGGTATAACCTACCATTCCAGCCATGTCTATCTCATGAGATATGAAATCTTTACCCAATGCATTGGAGGGAGATATAGGTCCCACCCATCTTATAATGAATCCTTTCTTATGTGTGCCACATAATCATAAACCATACATCATAGCGTAACCCATGTAATAAAAATGGGATTCTTAAACAACATGACATCATAAAACAATTCATATAAGATAAAGGAATTCATAAAAAATATTCCATCACAACATGATCAAATCAATGTAATAATATGGATAAAAACAGAACCCTTTATTATCTTATATGGAAAATAATTTTGATAAAACACTTGAACTCCATTCTTGAGGAAAATATCCTTTCTTCTTCAAAATCATTTTTCCTTTCTTAACATGTCATATGACTTTAAAATAAAAGAAGTTTATTAAAAATAAACATGAAAACTTGTAAAGGAATCTTCTTGGAAATAATTTTTTAAAAATCCATTCATGCCGTATAAGTTAAAAATAACATTCTCCTCGTACTTTTCTCGGAAAAGTCAAAAAGTACCTTATATGGTAACCAAAGGAAAGATTCCATTCATACAATGTGGTAAAAAGTAAATAAAGGGAAAAAATGCCTTTAAACATCCATGTAAGAATGGTAAACATTTTATGAAATCATTTTTAGAAATCATGGTCATGGATGATAAACATAACCCCAGTAAATACTTACGTATAAGCAATCTCAGATAAAAATGAGATTGAAACTTTATCCCTTACCTTAGGTCCGATTTGCTTCGTAAGTGTCCGAACCTCCTGTATAATGATTTAAATAATGTCATTGACTTATTACAGAATCATATTCATTGTTATTATATCATATATGGTTCACTTATGACTTTATATTACCCGTTCTTTTGTAAATTCATGTTAAAGTAGCGTTTTGGGTGAAATCATCTCATTTGTCATTCGTGTTTTAACTTGTAATTATTCATATGATTACTTAGATAATGATTACATAATTCCAGAATATAAAACATGATTTATATATAATATATATTAATAATATATATATATATATATAATATATCAGTGAATGAAAAGAAATACACCGTTCATGGAGACGGTAGACCGTTCCTACGCATGAACGCTGTTTTCGTTTCCTTATTGAGTTGAATGGAATTAAGTAGATGACATACATATATATAAACATAAATCCAGTAGCTTTATAATGTCATATATTTCATTATTATTGCTTATATATACTTTATAATCATTCTTAAATGGTTAACATGGAGAATGAATCTCATCGCGTCGTGGAGACGGTAGTCCGTACGTACGCACGAGCGATGATATCATTTCCATAATTATTGAATTGAATTGGAGTGGATGATACAATATATCATAATCATTATTATGTTATAATAACTATGTATAGTTATTCTTTACACCATAATACCCATCCATGTAAGGTGTTGGTGGAAAAGCAGATTACACCACGACGTGGAGACGGTATTCCGTACGTACACACGCGCGGTGATTTCCTTTTTCCGTAGGATGGATAGAAGGTTAATTAGAGTTGTTTCATATTTATAATAACATATCAGTATATGAGTGATACTGATGTTATTATTTCATAATGAAACAACCTTAGAAGAAGAAGTGGAAGATGAAATAAAGGTGAATGAATTGGTAACGGAAATAACCTCTTCTTTGAAACGCCTCTTTGAATCCTCCACTTAGGGAACTATGATTGGTCTTTGAAGAAGACCAGGACCTCTAGGATTATTCTAGGGAAGTGGAGTAGGGATTTTGGCAGGGGTTGGCCGAGCTTGAGTGCTCAAATTGGTGTGAGGAGGAGGGGGAGGAGGTGTCCTTTTATATTATTAATTGTTATTTTATTCCTAAAAATCTAAGGTTCAGCCAAATGACTTAGATAAGGATATATATATTAATAATATACAATTTGGGGTTCGTTTGGCATGTTATAGTAAGTGTATTAACCATATAGTGTAAGAAAACAAAAAGACACGGTAAAAGTTAAATTATTTAACATAGAGTTAAATCTAATTGATAAGGTTAAAATAATAACCTAAACTTGTCTAAATCCTATTGGTTGATAGGATTTCGACCCATCCCCACTTTAGCTTCGAAATAAGACCCTTTGGAACCATTATAAACCGATTTTGACTTTAATATAAAATAATATTTTGAGATATTCCTAAGGTGCCCCTCTCCTCCCTTATAAAAGGGCACCTCCTCCCCCTCCTCCTCGAAATATCAATCACATCATATTCATAAGAACATAACATTTTGGAAATCTTAACCTGCAAAAGAGAGCATAATTTCATAACATGGGATAAATCATGGCAGTGAAATATAATCACAATAATCATAACTTAAAACATGAAACTTTGTGGCATTCACACATAATCATAGAGAATCATTTCTTGTTAGTCAAGACTCATTGACAAGACTATCTTAGTGGACAAAGTCCCTTTCTGAATCGAGTAACCCCCGTTTCAGTCCTGTTTCACTGAACCGGTATAACCTACCATTCCAGCCATGTCTATCTCATGAGATATAAAATATTTACCCAATGCATTGGAGGGAGATATAGGTCCCACCCATCTTATAATGAATCCTTTCTTATGTGTGCCACATAATCATAAACCATACATCATAGCGTAACCCATGTAATAAAAATGGGGTTCTCAATCAACATGACATCATAAAACAATTCATATAAGATAAAGGAATTCATAAAAATATTTCCATCACAACATAATCAAATCCATGTAATAATAGGGATAAAAACAGAACCCTTTTATTATCTTAGATGGAAAATAATTTCGATAAAATACTTGAACTTCATTCTTGAGGAAAATATCCTTTCTACTTTAAAAACACTTTTCCTTTCTTAACATGTCATACAATTTTAAACTAAAAGAAGTTGATTAAAAATAAACTTGAATACTTTCAAAGGAAACTTCTTGGAAATAATGTTTTAGAAATCCATTCATGCCGAATAAGTTAAAAAAATATTCTTCGTACTTTTGTCGAAAAAGTCAAAAAGTACCTCGTACGAAAACGACAAAAGATTCCTTTCATATCTTTAAAAAAAAACTCAACGAAGAGTAAAATTGGATATAAAATATTGTAGAAGGATTTAAATAATATTACATATTGAGGGAACATGGATGTGGATGATAAAAAACACCCCAGTAATTACCAAAGTAAAAACAATCTCGGATAAAAGTGAGATTGTGATATTTCCCTTACCTTAGGTCCGAGTTGCTTCATATGTGTCTGAACCTCCTGTATAATGATTTAAATAATGTCATTGACTTATTACAGAATCATATTCATTGTTATGATATCATATATGGTTCACTTATGACTTTATATTACCCATTCTTTTGTAAATTCCATGTTAAAGAAGCGTTTTGGGTAAAATCGTTTCATTTATCGTAGGTGTTTTGACTTGTTGTTATTGACATTGTTATTACTTATATCATGATTTACTTACTTCCAGAATATAAAATATGATTTATATATCATATATATTCAGTATATATATATATATATATATAATAGATAGATAAATGAAATGAAAAACACCGTTCATGGAGACGGTAGTCCGTACGTACGCATGAACGTTGTTTTCCTTTCCTTATTGTCTTGAATGGAAGTAAGTAGATGACATACATATATATATACATAAATCCAGTAGCTTTATAATTTCATATATTTCATTATTATTTCTTATATATACTTTATAATCATTCTTAAATGGTTAACATGGAGAATGAATCTCATCGCGTCGTGGAGACGGTAGTCCGTACGTACGCAGGAGCGATGATATCATTTCCATAAATATTGAATTGAATTGGAGTGGATTATACAATATATCAGAATAAATATTATGTTTTAATAACTATGTATAGTTATTCTTTACACCATTATACCCATCCATGTAAGGTGGTGGTGTAAAATAGATTACACCACGGCGTGGAGACGGTATTCCGTACGTACGCACGCGCGGTGATTTCTTTTTCCGTAGGATGGATAGATGGTGAAATAGGGTTGTTTTATACTTATAATAACATATCAGTATATGAGTGATACTGATGTTATTACTTCATAATGAAACAACCTAAGAAGAAGAAGTGGAAGAAGAAATAAAGATGAAATAATTGGTAACGGTAATTACCTCTTCTTTGAAGCGCCTCTTTGAGACCTCCTCTTAGGGCACTAAAATTAGTCTTTGAGGAAGACCAGAACCTCTAGGATGTTTCTAGGGAAGTGGAGAAGATATTTTGTCAGGGGTTGGCCGAGCTTGAGTTCTCAAATTGGTGTGAGGAGGAGGGGGAGGAGGTGTCCTTTTATAAGGGAGGAGAGGGGCACCTTAGGAAAACCTCAAAATATTATTTTATATTAATGTCAAAATCGGTTTATAATGGTTCCAAAGGGTCTTATTTCGAAGCTAAAGTGGGGTTGGGTCGAAATCCTATCAACCAATAGGATTTATACAAGTTTAGGGTATTATTTTAACCTTATCAATTAGATTTAACTCTAAGTTAAATAATTTATCTTTTACCGTGTCTTTTTTGTTTTCTTTCACTATATGGTTAATACACTTACTATAACATGCCAAACGAACCCCAAATTGTTTATCATATATATTCAGTATATATATATATATAAAATATGATTTATATATCATATATATTCAGTATATATATATATATAATAGATAGATAAATGAAATGAAAAACACTGTTCATGGAGACGGTAGTCCGTACGTACGCATGAACGCTGTTTTCCTTCCCTTATTGTCTTGAATGGAAGTAAGTAGACGACATACATATATATATATATATATACATAAATCCAGTAGCTTTGTAATGTCATATATTTCATTATTATTTCTTATATATGCTTTATAATCATTCTTAAATGGTTAACATGGAGAATGAATCTCATCGCGTCGTGGAGACGGTAGTCCGTACGTACGCACAAGCGATGATATCATTTCCATAAATATGAGCACTCAAGCTCGGCCAACCCCTGCCATGTTATCCTCTTCACTTCCCTAGAATAATCCTAGAGGTCCTGGTCTTCTTCAAAGACCAATCTTAGTTCCCTAAGTGGAGGATTCAAAGAGGCGTTCCAAAGAAGAGGTAATATCCATTACCGATCTTTTGAATTTCTTTCTTCTTCAACTTCTTCTTCTTTAGTTGTTTCATGATAAAGTAATAACATCAGTATTACTTACATACTGATATATTATTATAAATATGAAACAACTCTAATTCACCTTCTATCCATCCTATGGAAAAATGAAATCACCACGCGTGCGTATGTACGGAATACCATCTCCACGCCGTGGTGTAATCTATTTTCCACCATCACCTTACAAGGATGGGTATAATGGTGTAATGAGTAACTATTTATGATTATTATAAAGTAATATTGATACTGAAATAATATACATATACTCCAATACAATTCCATGATCATAAGAACGATATCATCACTCGTGCGTACGTACAGAATACCGTCTCCACGATGTGATGCGACTCGTTGTACATGATCATCATTACATAGTAATTATATAAATGAATTGAATTAATAAATATGATATATGTTACACTAATACTATTCTGGATATAAGGTATCTATAACCTTAAAAGAAGAATAAGAATTTATTCGGCAAAACACGCATAAGAACAAAAGGCAATAAAGACCCGAGTAACAAGTAACAATGAAATATTACTAACAAGAAGCTAAGAATATGACCATATATGATATCATATCAATATGTATGATTCTGGAATAAGTCAATAACATTATTTAAACCATTATACAGGAGCTTCGGACACGTACAAAGCAAATCAGACCTAAGGTAAGGGAAATATCACAATCTCATTTTTATCCGAGATTGTTTTTACTTTGGTATTTACTGGGGTGTATTTTATCATCCACATCCATGTTCCCTCATTATGTAATATTATTTATATCCACCTACAATTGTTTAAGTCCAATTTTACCCTTCGGAGAGTTTTTAGTAAAAGATATGAAAGGAATCTTTTGTCGTTTTTCGTACGAGGTACTTTTTGACTTTTCCGACAAAAGTACGAAAAGAATGTTTTTTTAACATATACGGCACGAACGGATTTTTACGGTTTTATAAAGCCTTATTTTCATGAATCTTCCTCCAAAAGATTTCATGACTATTTTCAATAAAATATATTTCTTTTAAAATTGCATGGCGTTTTGTGAAAAGAAATTGATTTTGAAGAAGAAAGGATATTTTCCTCAAGAATTCATTTCAAGTGTTTTATCAAAATTGTTTTCCATCTAAGATAACATAGGGTTCTCCTTTTATTATCTTAGATGGAAAATAATTTTGATAAAATACTTGAACTCCATTCTTGAGGAAAATATCCTTTCTACTTCAAAAACATTTTTCCTTTCATAACATGTCATACGACTTTAAAATAAAAGAAGTTGATTAAAAATAAACTTGAAAACTTGTAAAGGAAGCTTCATGGAAATAATGTTTTAAAAATCCATTCATGCCGTATAAGTTAGAAAAAACATTCTTCGTACTTTTGTCGGAAAAGTCAAAAAGTACCTCGTACGAAAAACGACAAAAGATTCCTTTCATACATATTACTAAAAACTCACCGAAGGGTAAAAATGGATTAAACAATTTTAGGTGGATGGAAATAATATTACATATTGATGAAACATGGATGTGAATGATAAAATACACCCCAGTAAATACTTACGAATAAAGAATCTCAGATAAAAATGAGATTGTGATATTTACCTTACCTTAGGTCCGACTTGCTTTGTAAGTGTCTGAACCTCCTGTATAATGATTTAAATCATGTTATTGACTTATTCCAGAATCATATTCATTATTATTATATCATATATGATCCACTTATGACTTTATATTACCCGTTCTTTTTTAAATTCATGTTAAAGTAGCGTTTTGGGTAAAATCGTCTCATTTGTCGTTCGTGTTTTTAACTTGTAATTATTCATATGATTACTTAGATCATGATTACATAAAACATGATTTATATATATATATTCAGAATATACATATATAATAAATCAGTAAATGGAAAGAAATACACCGTTCATGGAGACGGTAGTCCGTACGTACGCATGAACGCTGTTTTCGTTTCCTTATTGAATTGAATGGAATTAAGTAGATGACATACATATAAATAATTCCAGTATCATTATTATGTCATATATTTCATTAGTACTTATTATATATACTTTATAATCATTCATGAATGGTCTCTACAGTTTTATATTCTGAATATATATATATAAATCATGTTTTATGTAATCATGATCTAAGTAATCATATGAATAATTACAAGTTAAAAACACGAACGACAAATGAGACGATTTTACCCAAAACGCTACTTTAACATGAATTTACAAAAGAACGGGTAAGATAAAGTCATAAGTGGATCATATATGATATAATAACAATGAATATGATTCTGGAATAAATCAATAACATGATTTAAATCATTATATAGTAGGTTCGGACACTTACAAAGAAAGTCGGACCTAAGGTAAGGGAAATATCACAATCTCATTATTATCCGAGATTGTTTATTCGTAAGTATTTACTGGGGTGTATTTTATCATCCACATCCATGTTTCATCAATATGTAATATTAAATATACTTTAAAACCACTCAAATTAATAATTTATCACTATTAATTATTTCGATTGAAAAAGTTGTTTTTAATTAAAATTTAGTAATTTTCACTATTCATCAAAATATGAAAGTTATCTGAAAATTAACAAAATTTCACCTTAGGCTAAATTCGATAATCCGAATCCAAAAATGAAGTCCATTTTGAGAGCTAAAATTTCTATAATTTTAAAAGGTGGTTATTACTATTCATAACGGCTAGTTTTAATAATATTTTAATAGCATATTGTTGTTTAGTGAAACTCGTTATTGTGTACTATACACGCTATCGAGGAAGGTCGCGATTGTGTGTAATGCAAGTCAAGTCAAGGATGCGTGTTGTGCAAGCTCCTTTTGATGTAGCGTACAACACAAGACATTAATAAAATTAAAAAGAATATTTTTCATAAAATCTCAAGCTGTTACATTCTACCCCCCTTAAAATGAATTTCGCCCTCGAAATTCGTTGGGGTTATAAATGGTTTACTATTCGAAAGTTTCTTTAATAGAAACCCACATCGTAAAAAGGAATATCAAGACCAATCTTTAAAAAAAAATTATGAAACGTAACGGTTACCCAAATAAACTAATCATTGGGTTTCCACATAGGTGAAAATATGGATATGGAAGAGAAATCTAACCATCATGTTCTGATGGAGAGTGGTAGAGAACATGGCTATGGAAAAGCCAGCAATCACAAAGCCATAAATTTGTGACGATCTAAGGTACCATCTGATTAATCAGATATAAGATCACTAGGACAACATTTTTGGTTTTCAAGATCGTTTCCCTAAAGTTAAAGAATTTGAATTAGAATAAATACTTACTTTATTTTGGTATAATCTCACTGTTGTTCGTGCCTTTAACAATTTCCACTTCATCTCATAAATAAATGAAGTTGAATTTGTTATTCGTGAAGTGTTAGCAGATCATGTGATAGAATGACGGGTCATTCCATCTGTCTCAAACAAAAGGTTAGAAAAAAATTATATACATAAGTCGATCTATAGTGAGATTAACCATATATGGTTCCTAAAATGGACTTTATACTTCATATATCATACTGCTTAATATAATAAAACTAGTTTCTAATAAACAGGGACTTCCTGTAGGCCAGTGGTAGGTGATAAAGGCCAGTCGCACTTCGGTTGTGGGTTCGATTCCCACATCCTTGTCCGACGCGATGGGTTGTCGCCCGTCCTGCAGGTTGTCCTTTTTCTAAAACTATATTACTATAACATCCCATCAATAATATCGAGAAAACTTCTATCCTTAAACAATACTAACTTATGTCCAACATAATCCATTACAATCTTTAGGCTCATCCATAATACTTTAGTACACTCTCGTAACATAGTGAAAACGATTACCAGAGATTTAATACTATCGTTGATCCCCATATATCATAAGATATGTTTTGTTGGTCACATTCCAAACATTCAAAGTCCTTAATCATGTATTCTCTTGAATACCCATTGAACCTTAATGAAAGCATGAATGCAGTTAAAAGTTAACACTTTCCACATACCAAAATCCAAAAATTCTATATACTCAAACCATGATATAACCTTCTCCTTATATCAGTCATGAGCTCATGAATACTATCAAACATTTAATTTTCTCCTTATCCCTTCATTATGCGCATATCATCTACATTCCAAAAATATCTGAATAACCTTTCATGGATACTGGTAAGATTAATCATACACTTTCAAAACTCAAGGAAAGACAACAGTGTAACAATCCATAGATGTCTCTTTATTCCATAGTAGCATGAGATTACATATACAAAATTACACATGATAAACATGTAATCATTCCACTACATTCTTAAACCATTGACCGAGCTTCAAAAATTCTTTCATCTCACATATCATTTGTAGTCTCTTCATCATCATCCACATAAATACTACCCATATGACCATACTGATTCTCTTCATGATTCTTTCCCTTAGGGAATTTGTTTGCATAATGCCCATACATTCCACATTTAAAACACTTAATCATTTTTTATGTCGTAGCAATACCATTATCCTCATCCATGGTGTTAACTGACCCTTTTCCTTTGCACTTACTTGCTTTGTGTCCTTCTTTTCCACACCCAAAGCATCTTCCAGTTCCCTTGAAACATTCTCCTTGATGCCTCTTCCCACATGATTTACATAGGGGAAATTGAACTTTCTTTCCTCTATGATCATCATGAAACTCCATCTTTCTCTTATTAGTCGAGTCACGAAACTTACCAAATTTTACTTTATTGATCATATTATGAGATTTCT